>JARJCV010000215.1:0-80633 GCA_029281435.1 Mycena haematopus
CGTATCAATGACGGCTGCCTTGGCGAGTGCTACGTCGGGGTGCGTTACACCGATGTTTTTCAAGTATTCAGCGTTGGCCTTTACTTCGACCTGCTCGGAAGGCTTTGAGTTTGTCGATGACCTCTCTTTGTTCCGAGTCTGAAAGAGCAGAAAAACTCGACGAGATGTCGGTACCGATGACGGGGATCGTGCCAAAGCGAGGAGAAGTGATTGTTGGAATACCGGGTGGAAAGCCAGACATGTTGATTCGGTACTGAGAGCGTTTTGCAGAACTTCAGGTTTTTATATTTACAGTTCAAATTCTTCCCAGGCCTGCACGATAGGCTTTAGACTCCACGCTTCGATCACAACATTCGCAACCCTTGCTGCAGGGTTGATTCAGGGACAGGCTTGAGCAGTCTACAGTGAGAATCATTGCAATTGAGCCCATCGACCAATCATCTTGAACTTATTTTGAACTGGAGGGAAGGAGAGGATTCGGGACTTGTAGGAGAAACGCCTGAGTCCGAGAAAGGAAGGTGACAAAAGTGCTCGGCAGGCTTCGGCAGGATGTTTTGATTTGAAAATGACATCCATCAATCTCCTTTTTCGGACAGCGGCGTTGTAAACCCAAGTTGAACCGTTCTACCGGCCCTCCATTTATATTCTAAGCTCAGGAAATCGTCTCCGGTGGGAGCGCGCGCGCATGATAAATCTCGACCGGGCGAACGCTCCGACAATGCGTACAAGTAGAGGTGTACTTGGGTCTTCTGACACCGCCTCTGTGGGTTCAGCTGGACATTTTGATTCAACCGACGTCGAGTCTGATAGTGTCCCGCTTGTACGGCTGTAAAAAAATGTGTCCTTACATGTGCGCGCATTTCCCTGCCATCTCCTGCTGGTTGAAGCTGAAAGTCTCTTTCGTGTAAGGGTTTTTACGACGTTATAGAAGCACACTCTGGCGCTATTTACATTTTCATAGCATCCCAATTGTAAACAGGAAGGTTTAGCCCATCAGCTGAAAAATGCCCAATTTGGAAATTAGCACCACGCTTGATTTCCAATATATAGCGCCCATCATCGTACTACCGGAGTCTGAAATAGCCTGAGGTTGAGACTCTTATCGACCCGGAGCTCCCTCTGAGTCTCCTCCTCCCACATGCAAGTGCCTCCTATGTCGACGAGGTTCAGCAAGTCATCCTCAGATTTGGCTGTCGATGGCACAACTGCTATGGCTGCAGAGGCCCCTCGGAGACGGTCTTTCCTGTCAGCCGTCTTTGGCCACGGTCGTAGCCGGTCAGCGGACGCAAGAGATGTTCCGCCTCCATCGTACGAAAGTGTGCTATCAACCCATAAATCGAGCAAGTATATGTCCTCCGGTTGTACGTTCGTCTTAAACATGCTGCGGTTCAGTTTGAATGAATCAGTTACAAGGGCTCAGGAAACCCATGCGCAGCGAAACATTCGAGAATGCTTTGGAGACATTGAGGAAATACGATACGGTCATCCTAATGGATGACTCCGGATCCATGACTTTGCCCGGTTCAAAGAGAGGAAAGCGACGTTGCATCAGGAAAAATTGAAATGCTATAAAGTGCGAGTGACAGTTATATGGGTCTCTCGTGGTCTATTGCTGTCTTTGAATCCTCCGGGCCTGCTATATTAGTCTATCGGGGTCTATGGTCGGCTATATATTTGGCATTGGTTCTATAAGAGACTATTCCGGTCTATTTAGTTAGGTATGAAAACTTTCAGTACATATTAGTACTTACTTGGACTTGGTAATTCCACTCCGATGTTTGCTCAGTGCCCAGCACTCCCGTTTGTGCGAGATGCAGTCCTGGCCACAGTGAAGTTCCAGCAGAGAATAACAACAGCTTTTACAATACACAGATCACACAGGCTGCGACCCGAAATTCGAAGCAGTTAACCTAGTTAAGACTCAAGTACCCGGGGCTGCAGCCTGCAGATGAGTTGCGGAGGAGGGAACGGTTGGCACGGCATCAAATACGTCATCTACGGAAGAAGTTGATCCGAGGGTCCGTGCGCATCTCGTGATCATTTGATCAAGTTGACTGCTCGACGTCGCTTCCTTCTTGACCACGATCTCTCCCCTCCTCTTCCCCGTCTTGTTCCTTCTTTTCCTTCTTCCTCAGCCCTTTCTTTGCCTCAAGCATCCTCATTGTACATTCAAGTCACCAAACTGTGATGCCTCCAAGCCAAGCACATTAAGAAGCCCACAACTACTGTTTGGCACAGCCTCGGGAAGGCTCTCGTCGTATCGGGGTCGTGCCTCCTCTCAAGATCCAAGTCAGTGAAAGCCTCAAGCTGCTACCTCGAGTCCCAAGCCTTCAAGTCCTCAAGCTTCAAACTGCCGCAAGTCCTCAAGCTTCAAGCTGCCGCAAGTCTTCTCATCAAGGTGCCTGTTCTCAAGCCCCGACTCAATCAAATACCTCTGTCATCCGTCGCGCACTCTTGCTACTTCCAACTTCAAGCCAGTCTGGGTCTCGAGAATCGGAGCCTCCCTGGCTGTGCTGTCCTAGATCTGACTCGGTGGACTTCAGATGTGAGCCCGTTGTCGTAGTACATGTACTGTAGTCTTTTCAAATATGATTTGTTTCATGTTTCTTCTTGTTGATATTTGAAATATGTGAACTATAATGAACTATCCTGGCTATGTTGACTACGGGGCCTATGTAGCTATGGTAGTGCAAGTGGCGACTACGGTGGTCTATGTGGAAAAAACCGCCCCTCCCACGTGTACCCCATAGACAGCTGTTTGCTTTCAGGTCTATCCCGACTTTGTGGGGCTATGACGGTCTATAATGCAATTTCAGATTTTCCTGATGTGGGACGAGGTAAAGCGCTGGAATACACGGCAACCACCATTCTCATTCACGGTTCATTAATGTTCATTCTTTAGGCTGGAGAAGCTTTGGAAACACTGGCGGAAATAGCTCAGCAATACGATAGCGACGGAATTGATATATATTTCTTGAACAACAAGACCGAGGCCCGCAATATAAAGGTTCACTATTCGGATCAGCGCAGCGTCGGGTTAACACTTCACTCTAGTCATCTTCCGAGGTACGGGCTTTATTTACAGCCGTAAAGCCCTCCGGCTCGACCCCTACCGGAGAACGCCTTGAGCAGATTTTGAAGCCACGGCTCCTCGTCCTTGAAGCGGCGCAAATCCAACCAGATGGGACACCGACCGACAAGAATGGGGAAGTGATCAAACGGGTGAATCTCGTGGTCATCACTGACGGTGAAGCCAGTAAGTTTCACTTCCTTCAGGTGCACAACCATGGTCCACAACTCTCTTCTCACACTTGAAACCTAGGCGACGCCCCGAAGTATGCAATCATTGACGCTGCGAGTCGACTCAAGGAGATACGAAATCTTTGTATCACACAGGCATGCCCTCGATTTTCTTTCGATACGAACGTTATCTGACTGGTTTTAGCTGGGAATCCAATTTGTTCAAATTGGAAACGACTCCGTGGCCACCCAAGCTCTCCGAGAACTTGATGATGACCTGCAGAAAAATAGGAATATTCGCGTACGTTCCTATCTGATTCCTGCGTCCCAGTTAACGTAGAGGCTTCCGTGTATTCCAGGATATCGTTGACACGACTCCGTATTCAGAATTGAATCCGGTCACTGCCGACGGATTGATTAAAGTCCTTCTTGGAGGCATTAATCGTCGAATTGACGAACGGACCAGGTAGTCCTTTAACGCCCGGTTCTAGCCAACGAGGGTCTGGCCGTTCGTGAATGTTGCTGGGCATGCGCACAGTCTCTTCCGTTCTCTATCAGCTTTCACTTCGGCCGATTGAGAGCTTGTACTACGATTGATGTAATCCTGTTGTACGTTCTCTACTGTGTGTACTCGAGTCCACGTTTGGCTGTCACGAAAAGAGCGATGTGTAAAAGTTGGGTGGTGACAATAGATAGGATGCAGCTTTTGTAGAGATGATGCGCTAAAGCCGCATGGTCGTACTAGTAGCACGCAACTTCTCTTGGTGCGGCTTTTTCTCGACTCAGCTGTGGCAGTCTAAGCCTCTAAGGGTCATTAGAAATACTTTTGGTGGCTCCCGCTTGCAAACAGAATCAACTCCGCACGCGGCATTGTGCATCCTGTCTAATGTGCTGATCGGTGTTGAGGAGCAACAACCTGAGAATAGCGTCCAAGGATTTGCAGCACTCGATATAATTTCCGAGTTCCTATTAGTTGAGGGTATGAAGTGAAGCCGCGAAACCGTCAATTACAATTTAACGACCACCGCTGCTTCACCAGATCTGCACCACGTTCCGCAAACGCATAAGTGATTGCGGCCGTATGTGCCGTCGGTACAATTGGCTGCCACCCATTAGCTAAAGCAGAAGAGCAAGAGAGCGTGAAATCCGCTCACCACGACCGAAGCATCGATCACGCTCAGCCCCGACATGCCCTTCACCTGCAAGTCAGGATTGACAACACCGTAGCTCGCGCCAGGCGCCGACATCCCTGCCGTGCCCACCAAATGAAAGCTCGATCCTGTGGTGTCACGGAGAAGGGCCTCGAGCTCCACATCGTTCATATTTGGTGATATTTACCGACATTGCGCCAATATACCCCTTCCACGCGGCGCCGCTGACGAACCGCTGCGCGTATGCGACGCCTTCGAGCAAAGCAAGGACGTCAAACTCGCTGCTCAAATACCCAGGGTCGATGAGCGGCGGCGCAAAGGGTCGTTACTGTTAATCACCACCGACCCGCCTACACATAATCAATGCGCTGAAGCTCAAAGCAAAAGGAGCGGACTCACGGCTCATTGGGCTGACAACCGCAACATCGATGGTCATGAGGTTCTGACCAACCGTTCCCTGTGGCGTCGTGAGTGTAAATGCGGTGGACTCGCAGTGGGGTACACACGTATCCGCCGGGAGTGAACGTTAGCTCGAGGTGTGGCGCCCCCGGTCCCGACGATGGATCTCCATACGCCAGCAAGGGCAGACGAGTTTGTCGGGAGCCGGAAATATCCAATATGAGTGCCGACCCCAGAATCCACAAAGGGACCTGTGCGCGACGTGTTCCACTGTATCAGTCCCTCCGCAAAGCGTGTCGCGTTTCCCGTGACGGACGCAAAAGTGTCGTTAGAGTTCACTTCCCACTGCATAATGAGGAGCGACGGATGGTCCGAGGCATTCTGTCCTACGCTGGGAAGGTCGAGTACTGTGGGGATCCCGAGTGCGTTGAGGGTAGAGTGGGCACCGATGCCGGAGTTCATGAGAATTTGGGGAGTACGACAGTGCCGGCTGAGAGGATGATTTCCTTCGATGCCTGCGCTACGAAGAGCGAAGATCCTGCAAAGAAGGTATTGAGTATGCATACATACAGCGATTAACACGGCAATGCACCGTATCTGAACTGCACCCCGCCGAAGGCCAGTTTTCCTGCTTTCTTTGTCTTGTTTGACAAATTTGGACACCTGTGCATGTAGCAGGACATCGAGATTCGGCCGCCGAATGAACGTCGGCGCCAGATACCCCGTGGCGGACGTGCTACGTTCTCCATTCCCGATAGTTGATTGCAACCATGCTATTTTTCGTTTCAGTTGTAGGTTTGGGAATGTTGAATAAAGGCGTCCAACCCACAGACACCCAAAGGCTGGCCTGAATTCATATCGGTATTGAACGGGAAGTCGTCTGGCAGTTGTTTTGTTGTCTGGATGACTTTTTGCTCGAAGGTCGACCATGAGAAGCCATTGAGGCTGACAGAAATAGGCCCATTCAGTCCGTGTACCTTTGGATTGAATTGGCCCTTGGTATTATGTTGGTCCGCTGGCGGGCTCCATTTTTCACTCTGTGGCCCAAGTCAACTCTAGAACAACAAATGGATGTCCCAGCGACGTACTTTGAGGAAGTAGGGCAGTATCTTATTCCATGACCAGCCCTGGTCGCCCGTCAGGCTTGCGTACCTGTTGAAGTCGTCTGCGGCGCCGCGCGTATACACCATTCCGTCTATTCGAGTCAGCGCGGCGACTATGCGGGAATGGAACGAGCTTACTATGCGCGCTACATCCTCCTAGAAAAAAGCTGCCGGGTCTAAGTATCCTCCCGATCTTGTGCGGGTGTATGTGCGCTTACCTCGGTAATATGGCATGGAACGACCATCTAATCCCTGCATAGGAACCGTTGTGTAGTCTACACTTTGACGTGAGCTCCAATGAAGCCTTAGAACTGATCACGCACTCCAACTGTACATCGCGTCCGGTATGAGTTCGTTCAGTAAGAATGGGATTTCTGAAGCGGTGACTCCTGCGTTTCTGTGTAAATCGCGAATCAGAGACATTATCGAGCAGGTTGACATGTGCTCACGAAAGGCCAGCCTCGAGCACCAACACGGATACATTCGGGTCTTCTGTCAGGCGATTTGCAACAACATTACCCGCGGTTCCACCTGGAATAAAGGTCAAGTCTCAGCAGTCATCTGAGCGGCACAAACATACCTCCGACGACCACGAAATCATATTGCAGCCCAGGGAGGTCGGCGACATCTTCGTACAGCTTGCACAAGCCCACACTGCCGAAGAGGGATAGGGCGACGAATGAGGAAAACAGCATCGCGGTGGACAAGTCCAAAGTCATGCATGGTACTACATTAACTTTATGACCCGGAGACTCCTGTCTAGGATCTGCAGGGGGAGTCGTAGGGGTAGTACTTTCCCCTGTATGGGAACATGGCGCAGTACTGCACATTGTAATTCTTCACAGGTAAGGTTTGGGGGATCGATGCGCTGCTTGCGGTCCCATTGTCGATAGTGTACTCTGATCAAGACAACAAAGCGAGTTCTACGCGCGGAACCAAACCACAGCGCCGACTTTAAGTGTTGCAAGCCTGCAGCCGACGTCACGGTCAGTTGAGATTGGATGTTCATTTGAAATGGTATATCGCCGAATGACCATGAAATATGACCTCGAAATCCCTAGAACGACAGAAGAAATTGCCTGCAGATTCATGCCGCTCAATGCGAGTCAATAACAAGGAGACGGTGGCCAGGTGGAAGGAAGAATTTCCTTTCTGGGATGATGGCGTTCAAACTTTTCTGATGAAGTTGAAGTTTTGAGCCGCAAACTCAGGCCTTCTGGTCCCTGGACGTGTATCCCATCATTTATACATCTTTACATATTAAAAACCGTTATTAGATCAGGAACCCATAAATCAAGCTGCATAAAAATCGGCAAATAAATCTAAGAGGTCGAAATTGCTGCCTGGAGCACCAGTAGGCTCGAACTCGAACCCGAAGCCACAAGTGCGGCGCCTACATCGCCAACAGTCTTGGCCACTGACGAACCGATCGCCGTGCCCTGGCTGACAACGAGCTTCTGGAGTTCCTTCTTGTGCGACTCCACGGCCATCCTGCGTGAGCGGCCCAACATTACCACAAAGTTTTTGCCTGCCGAGAACTTGCGCGACTGAATGTCGACAAGCTCTACGATCTTGTGCAACGGCTGCTCGGTATCCTGCGTCGTGAAAGTGACCCTGGAGAGTGCTTCGGTCTCGATCTCTTTCCGCGAGCTAGACGGGACCGTGAACCGATCCCAAAGTATGTGGTCAGCAGTGTCAGAGACAAGGCGTGTCTGCGTGTTATGCTGGCCATACACTGTATCGGGGGTGGCCATGGTCTACAACAAAAGTGAGATGGAATACGGCTGGAAACATCAGACGCACGATAACTGTGTTGCCAGCAACGCTAACTCGAGTACCTTCCATTTCATTTGCCGATGTCCGAATCCGAACCACAGTTCCGTGCACTCCCGGGTTCGCGCAAAGTTGCACGAGGAATGTAAGCGCCAGGCGGTCGTCCGGCCCACCGATAAATGGCAGGAACAGATGCTGGTCCATTGACCCCGAATACTGCAAGTTCAGCCCACGGTCGACAAACAACGCGACATCTGTCGTCGAACGCAAGAAGACCTTGCGGATGAACTCGGAATATATGACCGAGCTGGTTTGGTCCTGTGTAGCAGTCTTGTGGAAAATGCCGTCGAAAGGATTCCGGATACCAGATATCCGCCCAGGCTCGTCCGGCTCGTCCAAGATCGAAGTGGCGCCACGAGACCACGGTATGATGACCATCTGCGACTCGGACTCGGCCGCGTGCAGCGCAACAACGTCAGGAAAGTCGTCATAGCTGACGACCGAGAGGGAAGCTGAAACAATTAATCGGTTCAGGTATCCAAAAGTGCGGAAAACAGAGACGATGGGGTCGTTGTGAAGCAGTATATCAGCCTCCTTCGATCTGAGCACAGCAGATGCCCGACTGGTGAGCTCAACCAAACGAAGGGCGCTTATCTTGGCACGACCGTGCCATACGGTGTGGGTAGGCTCGAGACCCTTCTCATCAATACTCGAGGCGTATGAGGGAGGGTGCAAAGCCGGAGGTTGGAGAAGCTGAGCAAGGGTCATAGCCGCTGGAATCTGCTCGATCTTGTCGAGGACAATCGAAAACTTGGTCTTGACCTCAGCCTCGGTGGACGTAGATGGACGAGGAGCCTCGGCATCAATCCTGGCACTATTCGTCCCCTCCTGCTTCTGATGTTTCGGAGGGTAGAAGAGAATTGTGAGGGGTGTCGTCAAGCACGTCAAAATAATTGCATGCAGAACGAACATCGAAAAGGTGCGAGGGTTCAATATGTTGGCTGTTAGACCGATATTGAGTACGATGAGTTCGACCAAGCTAGAAAATGATTCAGGAAAGCGCCAATGAGACCGCGGGAAACAACGTACCCCTTGCAACTCATGAGAGCCCCAATTGCGCCGGACTCACGCCAGTTGTAACCTGAGACAAAAGCGGTAGTGCCGCAGGCGAGAAACTTAGAGCTAAAGGAGACAAGACAGATTAGGACGATATATCCCCATGATTGGCCAGTGTTAAGCAGTCCGAGGTTGGTCTTCAGCCCAGAGAGTGCGAAATACTGTCAATCCATATTCAATTCAGGTCGGGACGCGCGACTTCAAGAAATGTCGTACGATCGGTAGGAACAAGATCGTAACGAGATCCTCAAGCTTTTCGACCAGCGAAATAGCATAGCCATTTTCGTGGGGAATAATGAGACCAGCTAAGAAGCCGCCTTGATAGAGCATCAGTGACCGGAGCACTAAAAGAATGGGGTACTAACCGAAAATGGGATGAACGCCAATTATATCAGTGAAGAAGGCCGACACTAAAATCAATATCACTGCAGGTAACGGCGTCAGCTTGGTTCGAAGTCAAATTTGAACCACACAGACATGTCAAGGTCATCGTCAACGGGGTCGGCGAGCCCTGTTCCAGACTTCCGGTGCGCCGTACGAGCCACATGTAACCCCAGCGAACGGGATACAGCAGGAATACCACGTAACCCGCGCTTGCAAGAAGCACGTATAGGGCTGTGAGCCCTGTGGAGGCGTTTACGAGAGCGACAGTCAGAGCAAGCAAAATCCATCCGACGACGTCGTTCCCAACTCCAGCTGACAGTGTGACCACTCCGACAGGGGTATCGAGGAGTTTGAGTTCAGTAAGGATGCGACAAAGAACAGGGAACGCCGTGATGCCAACAGCGACTGCCGTGAACAGAAGAAAATATCTAGGAACGAGTTAAAATTTGTCAAGCGTATCAAGCCAAGTCAAGAAATACCCAAAGTTCACGCTTGGGTCGGTGAACTCTCTGTATACGCCGACACCAATCGCCGCCCCCATCCCCAGTGGTATAATTAGCCCCGCCAAAGAAATAGCCGCCGATGACCGAATGTGCTTCTTGATAAGCCGGACATCTATCTCGAGGGCGATGAGAAAGAGGAACAGCACGAGTCCAATAGTGCTTGTTAGCGTTAGCATGGCCATCCCGCCAGCCGGCCAGATGGTGTTGTAGTATTTGGGGATGTGGCCTAGGACTGACGGGCCCAGCAGAACGCCTCCAATGACCTCTGCAATCACGCGGGGTTGGCGCATACGCGAGAGACCAAGAGAAAGAAATTGGACCATCGCAAGGATAATCACTGTTCCACTTCCCATTAATACCACTTGGCAACTTGAGCGAACAAAAATACGCACCAACTTGGATAACCCATAGTTTGAAAGGGTCACTGAGGTCGACCGTAACTGGATTGGCACCAGATATAACGCCAGCCTGCGATGTTCAATGAACATTGCAATGAACATTATTGAGCAAAACTTACCTGCTCAGTCACCACTCTCGCCACGACCCTCTTCACGTCCAGAACTTGGTCTGTTAATATTCCCATTGTCTCGGAGGTCCACTCGATATGTTTTCTGCCTTTATAAATTGGAGTTCCGATCTCCACGGGGAGCCGCCTGAGAGCTCGAAGACCGTGTAAAGCCTAGCTAATAGCATTTAGATGCTGTTAGCAGGTTATATTTGGCGTGGATCCACAGGTACAGTGTCTGAGGATAGACAAGATGGCGGGCCCAGATAAATTTGATGTGAGGCAGATTGAGGCAATGTGAGGCAGATTCGATCAATGTGAGGCAGATTCTGGCAAACGCGACACATTGAGATCTGCTATTGGTGAGGCTCGGGCCGCTCGGCTGCGCCTCGGGAATCGTTCATCAGCCGGCAAGCTCGGCACATTTCGCGAATTCACCAAGTCGGACGTAGACTTTCAACACGTTAAATAGATGATTTAAGCTTTATATATTCATTCTATATACTACAAATCCATAGCTAGCCAAGCCAGACGAAACATCTTGCTACGAATACATTGAAAAAGATTACTGTGAAATTCAACCGCAGGTAAGATGACAACACAGACACCGAGAACGTACTTGGTTCCTGTTTGACCGTTTTTTTTTGGAAGCCATCCTCGTATTCTCGTGGCGGGTTCTAACCCAGGAAGAATGCTTGGCGGAGGTCTTGACGGCTGCAACGGCAACGAAGACGAGGGTGCATTTGGCGAGGTTTGGCGAGGTAGACTTCTTGGTTTCGAGGCGGAGTCGCGGATGCATTGGTTGAGGTGATAAATGATAAATGAGACAGAGGAGTGGGCCATCATGCACCTTTGCAGCAGCCGTGCTGTCTGCACTGATAGAGGCTGTTGTTATGGCCTGCGCACGCGAAGCGACGTGCGAAGCCATTAACCTTAAGTTATCAATCGACAATTTGAATATAGACGGACCCACTACGCACCTTGGTCAACAATTCCCCCGCTTTCGTCATCGCGTCATCGCGTTTCTGCGCCACCAGCTTCGTGAGGTGCGCCACCTTGGGTCGTTCACAGCCTTGGCGTTGGCATCAGCTGGCGCAGGGCTTCGGCGGCGGCCATGCGAAGTCCCCGAGCGCAGGGAGCCTGGGCATTGACCATCAAGCGCGTCAGCAACCTTGGGCGGCGGGTGGCAGAAGGCAGGCGATGCGTCGAGCTGGTCGTGGGTCAGGATGGTGGTGGTAGGTGGAAGAGACGAGAGTTTGATCCCCGCTCGACGTCGATCAAAATTCCCAAAATGGGAATGTGCCTCGTTTCGTCGAATGTGCCTCACTTGAATTCTATCTGCCTCACATTGATTCCATCTGCCTCATATCATCCTATCTGCCTCACATCAAATCTTATCTGGGCCCGCCACTTTGTATGTCCTCACAGTGTCTTGGGGGCCTAGCACCCCCGTTTGGAGCCTTCTAGTGGAGACCAGGTTCACACCATTTTCCGCTTGGGTGTTAATTCAACATCTGGAAACGCATTCCAGCGACACAGACATGGTATGTCTGCACCAGACCGGCCACTTCTGCCACAGAGCGCTACAGACCCACAGACTCCCACAGACCTCTACAGACACAGTTACGACGCGACAGACACGGGCACGACGCGACAGACAGCGGTCCCGCATGCTACATGACGCGCAATCAAAATCTGATCAGATACTCGGACTTGTATCTTCATTTGGACGTTGTTCTATGTCACGCATAAGTTTTGAGCAAAAAATCACCAAG
This sequence comes from Mycena haematopus, assembly GCA_029281435.1. NCBI lineage: Eukaryota > Fungi > Basidiomycota > Agaricomycetes > Agaricales > Mycenaceae > Mycena > Mycena haematopus. The sequence continues at coordinate 11,950 of JARJCV010000215.1, forward strand.
TCCATTGCCGAGGCATGTATAAGAGTCTCAGATGTCTGCCGTCTTGTTGATCCCTTCTTTCTCCCCCCCACAGTTGTCCCGAGCCCTCGAACTCGTCGGTACTACAGTATCATTTGGTCTGTCTGCAAGTCTTCCTCTTATCATAACCATACTCAATTGTTCTTTAGTTACCTCCAAGATTCTGATACCAATTTATTGCCCAAGCATGTACGTTGGATTAATCAATTCGGTCGAGCTCACTCACTGACTTCCTGATTCTGCTCATCCCAAAGGTTATCCTCTGTTGCGCAAGGAATGATTGTTTTCCCGAGTTCAACATAGATGTAGTTTCAATCTTACTTCCATGTAGTCGCAGTAGCTGCTTGCCAATATAATTTTTGGAACCTATTTTACACGCCGCGCTCTGTTCTGGCCGCATCAAGAAGTTTCCGACTCGCCGAGGAAACGGTTACCATTTGATGCGATGGATCATAAGCGGTCGTGATGTGATGGTCTGCCCTGGTCTGCCGGTCTGTGGCACTATCTGTCTATCGGTCTGCGGAGGTCTGCCACAGAAACCGCGTGTCTGTCTATGTCTGGTACAGACAGGGGGAAGTCTGTGGGTCTGGATGGTCTGTATGGTCTGCCACAGACCACCACAGACCTGAGGCATTTTCCAGATGAAGTCCTGTGCAGCGTGTTACGTTGCGAAAGGGCATCCCATAAAAGGTATTGAACGTTGGAAAGTCTGGCGCGACATCGTCGCAAACGGTGAGCCGCCTGGTCCCGCTGATCCGATCATCACCCTTTTATTTCTCTGCAACATGGACTCAGTACTCAGCTCGCATGGCTTCCTCAACGCGATGAACTTGAACATTCATGTAGGGTTTAGGACTGACCAGTACTAACTCCTGAAGTTTTCTGAGGCATCAGCGGCTACTGTTGTCCCTCGCGACTACATTACAGACTATCTAGTCGTTATCATGGTGCACGATCAACCATGAGTCGACCATCTTGAAGTTGCTATACGGATTCCAGCTGTCGAATCTGGCGGAGTCAGCGTTGCCCATAAAAACCAGGTCGGGCGGATTACAATTTCCCTGTCAAGAAAATGCAAACCATAAAGCGTGCAAACCCCATGCATCTGTACTGCTGCCGCCACTCACCGTTTTCACTTGGTCGTTCATCAGACTTACACAGGTCATGAAAACGTTCCAGTACATGACGATGCAGCTACTAGGCGGGTCGGTCATAAGCATTTCCAGCCAGGATTCCCACCCAAAATGCGCAACCTGGTCCCCGCAATTCTCACCTGGCACTTGACGTTAATAACAATTGAATTCAAGTACCTTCTCTCAGCTGTAGTAATGTACACCAGCACCAGATCATCCACAGAGACATCAAGCCAAGCAACCTTGTCTTGTGCACCGGTGAACGCGATCCCCCCAATGGGGCATGGCTACCTCATTGGTTGCGGTCTTCGGTCTGTCGACCCTAAAACCTCGAAACACATCAAGGAGGGCACGATATACGTGTGTGAAACACCGTGCGCGAATTTATACGGGCTCGAATGCTACCTACTATCATAGGGGTCTCTCGTTTCTTTGGTCTGAGTCTCGCTTCGCCTCTGCCAACGACGTCTATAGTGCTAGGCTTTCGCGAGATAACATAGAGTCGTTAGCCTATTCCATTCCCGATCTTCCCCGATTTGCACCAACTTGCACTAGTGGGAAGCAGAGGCGCAGCTGGATCAGCTCTTTACGGCGCTTATGGATTTTGGAGCCATTTTGGAATGCCCAATATGCCTGTGGGACGAACTTCGATGAAGAGCCCAACCACAAGCGTCTGAGAGACCATCTTCGTTTATTGGTGCCGCTGTTGTGCGACCCTTCCGAACAAACTTGGATCGATTCTTGGTTCTAGCAGTCCTTCCGATATACGCCTCTCCACTCCTCCACCTTCGAGCAACAACATCTCGGCTTCGTGCCCACCTCTGTTTGTCGGCTGGCGAGAGAGAATCGCGCGGAGAATTTGTTGGGTGCTGAGCAGAAGCCCGAGAAAAGTCAGACGAGCCACCGAGGATGAGAGGATAAATCAGTGTTATTTGTGTCGAGCTCTGTCAGAACCTGAATACATTACCAGTAGCAGAATTTTCGACACCCCGGCGAAGCTCGAATATGGCTGAATCGCCAATTTCCAAATGCGGGAATAAGTGGCTGTGTAGCGTGCCGTCTGCACTTGAACCACGATGCCGAAAATCAAGACTACAAGAACGAAGAAACCGCCGGAGGGCTATGAAGAAATAGAATCTGTGCGCTACAGCCTGTTTGTCCTGACCCGTATTCACGTATCGGTTGTGCAGATTCTCGATGATTACGCAAAGAAAATGCGAGACGCCGAAAACGAGTCGCATGAGGGCAAACGCAAAGCAGAATCCTTGTGGCCCATCATGCGTATCTCGCACACGCGTTCGCGGTACATTTACGAGCTGTATTACAAGCGGGAGGCAATCTCGAGGGAGCTGTACGACTGGCTGTTGAAGGAGGGATATGCGGATGCCAAGTGCGTCTCCCAGTTTCTCATTCTCTGGGCCTCACCAGGACGCTGTTGTTGCTCGATAGCGTGATCGCCAAATGGAAAAAGGCGGGGTACGAAAAGTTGTGCTGTTTGCGGTGTATTCAGACCAAAGTAAGCTAGGCCAGACTAAATTCAGGATACTTGGACCTAATTCCTTTTCGTTCGCAAGGACATGAACTATCAGGGGTCAACATGCGTCTGTAGAGTGCCTAAAGCGCAACTGCGGCCCGGCACCATCGTGGAATGCGTCCATTGCGGTCAGTACAGTACGCACCATTTACATCTTCGTCAACAACTCAATTGTCCTCAGGTTGCCGTGGCTGCAGCTCCGATTCATGATAACCACACATGATAACAGCACCCCGTTAACTGCATTTTGTGGCTCTTCGTGCCGCAACAGCATGCTCCGTGACCGAAATAATATCGCGAGCAAGCATCTTATGGCACTCCTGGCAGCTCGTGATTTTTAGCTTATTTTTGTATTTTGGACGCTGTTGGCCCACCCTTGGCCCTGTACAATCCAGTGCACTCATCTCTTCGATCGTGAATCAGCGTGTTAACGAGTGTTTTAGACGCTCCTTCCTTGCATTGCAGAACTAATTCGCGGATTAGTTCTCTCCTCACCGCCGGCTTTATTGCGATTAGACTCCGATTATGGATAAAGGCGTCTTGAGCGAAACACCGCGCTCCAATTTTGTGGTTATCGTCCGCGCGCAGCATCGAAGTCTGGACCTCGCTTCCGTCTTTTCCGCCTCTCGCTTGGCAAATGATATGCATCTCGATGCGCTATCGAAAGTGACGATTGACTCTGGTCATATTCGAATTTCGAAGTCCTTTGTGTCTGCCTTTCCGAGCTCTTTTCTATGTGTACCTATCGAATGTGATCTTCGTTGACCGACGTGACGTGCGCGTTTATCGGCACATTTCTGAATCGATGCTCAATGTTGCGACAGACGGGGCCGGTATCCTTTTTGACCCCGAGTATTTCCGCGACGCTCAGAACAAGGCACCCGGAATTCGGCGACGCGGATATTGTGAGAAAGGGCACTGGCAGAAGCGACTGGGAGGAAGATGGTTGGGCGCCGTCATTATTTAAATGAATGGAGTGCTGCAAGTATCAAAGTAAGGGCATGAATGGAGCGAGCCCGCTGATATTTTGGCAGGTGATAAATTTCCAAATGGAATTTGCCTATTTCGGCGAAAGGTGGTTGTTTGGCACAATCGTTGAAATGAAACATGCTCAAAGAGCCACGCGCGTGATCACTGGCATGACCCTCGTTTGAATTGACCGACAAGTACAGCGCAGCTCAAGCTTATGGTCTTGCTATCGTCTTTATACTGGCTCGAAGTTGCCTAACCTTTTGTAAAGCATCTTGCGAAGTAACCCATTCCGCGTACCGGCCACCATGGCACTCATAGTTCCGATCCTACGGCTTGTGATGCTCCTCCTAAACATATACGATACCTTCAAAGTACTCAAACTTCCTCGTCCCTCTCCTCGGAACTCTGGGCAGCCCACCGTCCGAGCCCTATCGCAACGCAAGCGGAATATGAAAGGTTGCCTCGCTGTGTGGATTGTCTGGGTACGCAACTGAACACACCCACGGAATGCTTATTCATTGGCTCCCCAACAGTGCTGCTTCATGATGTACGAGCGTATGATTGAAGGGATAGTGTCTTTATTTGTCCCATTTTACGACGAAGTCAAGTCGCTTGTCCTCTTGTTTCTCATTTTCACGCGCGCGAGGGTGTGTGGTTTTCATTAGCCTTGGATTCCGTCCTAACGGCTATGCAGGGTGCCGAGCCCATCTTCCTCCACATAGTCCGCCCTCTGCTGAAACCTTATACGTCTACGCTGGATGCCCTTTCCGACGTTGCCCGGATGTTCGGAGACATTGTCTTTTTGATGTTGACATATCCTTTGCACCTCATGTTGTCCTGGTGGCACAAGGCGTTCGCTCATCGGGATTCGACTGTGGAAGATGAGGCAAACGGAACCTTGTACACCGAGGTGCAGCAGGTGTTGCACTCGATGTCGTATCAAATGCCGGTCCAGGCTGGCGCTCGAAGACGATCTTCTGGGCCAATTCGGGCCGACGTCCCCGCTTCCGATGTCACAGCTTCAGACCAATATGTTACCCCTTCTCCCTATGTCGCAACGGAGAGCACAGTACAACCCCCGAGACGGGTATCTGCTCACGAAATTTGGCACCCTCCACGTTCCGCATATCACGATGAAGAAGAAGATTACGTTGATCCTGGGCCGTCAGGGCTCCCCTTGGAATCCCAGGAAGCTCGTCGGGCGCGTGAGCAAACGGAAGAATGGAGACAATACCCGCCATTTCCATCTGCTTATCCTCCTACACCGCTCCCTGCATTCTCATCCCAGCTTCCTGTTCACGATGCGTCTTCCTTTGCCCCTCGGCAATTTTCCCCCATCCCAGAAGATCCACACCAACCAGTGCAGGATTTTGGACAGTCGCTCTTGTCGCCGCATGAGCTCCCGAATTCCGGCTCTGCGAGTGATTCGAGCAACAAGTATAATGCCCTAGGGATTCAAAATGGACCATTTAATGAGGCCGCATTTCAGGACGACACCATGGACGAAGACGACGGGGAAGACGATTTCAACATTACACTACGAACTCCTGGTAGTCTGCTGGTGGTGCCAGATACAATACGGGCGCCGATGACTCGGCCGAGAACCAAAGCTTCGATTCCATCATGTGGTGCGATGGTCGTGCCCATGCCATCTCTTCTCTCGCGAATGTCTTCAGAAGCCTTATCTGTCTCGAGTGATTCTAGTGGTAGCTCTTCAATGGGCCGGAAGCGTTCCAGGGATATTGCACCTGTACCCGCAATGCCCCCGCCCGCCGTGGGCGCATAGTTAGTCACCCCACATCCACCCACACGACCCTCGTCTCGCTGGGAACGATGGAGGATGAGAGTTCTGCAACTAGTTCCTCGTCAGCTGATGAGGGAGATGCTGACGGGGATACGAGTATGAGCGAGCCCCAGTCGCCCCTCATGAAGAAGCGAAGAGTTGTTTCCGCACCAAGCAGAGTGCAACCGCGCAGGACTACTCGCAGCACGTCTCGTGAGCCGCCCGTCGTTCTGCCTCCTACAAGACGGCGGCGCCAACCGAAACCACAAGCGCCTGATCTCTCTGACGCTGGCAAGGCGGTGTCGCGTCGGGCTAGAGTTACTGGTACAACGTCCCGGTAGAAGCTCACTGTTATTTCGAACGGACTTCCCGTAGTGCCGACGGTTTGCTTTGATCTCGCGTAGACCGGCGGCGGGCGGTATCGTGCTGGTAAAAAGAAATGATTAATCCATTTTATCTGAGCAAGTACATATTAAACCTCATCTGTATCCTCTCTGCATCTCTCATCCACAATTGTACTACACACGAACCTCTCATAGTTATCGGCCTATATACATTATATTTTGACTCCAGGTTCGAAATGAACCATTGAGTCAAGGTTCAAAGTGGTACGTTATTCTGTTTAACGACGGTCTGACTGGCTTTGCTCGTACAGAGTATGACTGTGGCGCAGTGATCCATTACCTCATTTGGTAGTCGGCGCGACGGAGTCGGCGCTTAAAGCCACCTTGATCTTGCACAACATAGTATTATCCGCGCTTCGAACTTTCGAACGAAGGCAGGCGCTGTACCTCGTCGGTTCCGAATTCTTGTTGATCTGGACAGGAAGCAGTGCGCTGCTACTCAGACCTGCCGTTCGCGTCCCTTGAAACCCAACCACCTCCAAGCTTCCGCGACATTCGTGACTCGCCACATATATGCGTTACATGTCGAAGTCTTTCGTTCGTTCGTTGTTCGTACGCAGACATTCCGTTACCCGTCTACAGAGTCGTCGGGTACTGATTATTCCGTGCTTAACCAGGAATCCAACTTTGCTGGCGACTGGATGACCCTGTCGAAATCTCTTCCTATCGATGGCAGCTAGGGTTGCGGCACGGACGTCCACACACCTCCATTCCCGGCGAACGAGAGGCGGCGCACGCCCATACAACGTGGTCCGTCGAGCGTACGGGCGGTGTAACTGTGGGCCCCGTCATCAATCTCTTCTACGTTGGAATTCTTGAATTGATCTTGTCATAGCTTTCTACCATATTCGGTATGTTTTGCAGATCCTCTCAAACCAAATAAAGGCGGTTGGCCAACTTGAATTTTTTTCTCATCTGCGCGCCACAGTATGCGCTACACTTTTTGCCTGCCATGCCACAAAGGTCCTGAATAACCTCGGATACTGCGGTGCTTATCTTACCCCGGGATCTTCTCCACGCATCAGAGTTGGCAGACAGGCTATACACCAGGTCCAACCCTAATTTCAACCATGTCTCTTATAAACCCGCCAGCGGTAAATCAACACGACGTTCTTCAAATTCTTTGTTATTCTGGCGCTTAGCCTCTATATCTACTCGCTCTCTTAATTCTCATGAAAAGGAGGTGGTCGTCGCCGACACCCAGTGGTCCTGAAGCTCAGGCATTGTCTACAAAGCACGGCGAGTCTTGCCAGGAGTCAGCCTCTGGGAAAGGTTCCCCCTCAATCGCGGCCTCCATAAAGGAGGAAGCACCGGTGACCGAAGAGCAACCGTCGATACCCGCGGTGAAAGCTCCTCGCAAGCAGTCCCGACCGCGCAAGAAACGGCGGAAGGCCATTCCAGAGCACATGCGGCATATGGAAGACCATGTGAGCCATACCGACTATACTTCAATATATGCTTTTTATTGTTCGGTAGATGAGAGTATGGGGTGATCGCTGGCTGGTCGCCGTCCAACCATCGACCGCTGGCTCGCAGCAGGGCGAAATCCACGCCAATGGAACATACATTGTGTCGAGATCCGCACCGTCCGCGTACAAAAGGTCGCCTTCACCGCTTTCACCAGTCATGATGGAGTCCCTTTCTTCCTCGACTTTCCACCACCTTTCTTCCGATTTCAAACATTCTACACCTCCGCCTTCGTCTCAGGGCTTGTCGTCCCTAGAAGAAATGTTCCTTCTTGAAAATCCTCTCTGCTCGGATGGCGGAGAGTCTTTCAGGGAATCATCGAGAGCAGCTGCAGCATCGTCTTCTCAGGACTATGCGTTTAATTTTAATGCGGAACCGCCCTCTTTTCTTTTAGGCGACCCAATCCCCGCGACCATCTCATCGGCCTATCATCCTTTCTTCTCATCATCTCCCTTTTCCAACTCGACTGCCCTCTCACCAGAGGGTCACGTCGTCTCTGATGCCGATGCGGCTCCTATATATCCGAGTGATGGGCCATTTTCCGATTGGATTGCCTCAACTGGCTTGCTGCCGGTCAACGACGTCGCTCATTCCGTGGACGAGGTTCCATATACTCCACCCTTTTCAGTTTCTTCTCCGTTCCAAAATGCAGCCGACTTTCTGACAACTTCGTGGTCTGGTAACATTCGACATCGCAGTGCCAGCCAATCGATACCTGTAATCGGAGGATACTCTAATTCACCGATGTCCATTTCCCCAATGTACAACGGATACGACTCGCCTCACACCATGTTGGGAAACCCTCTTCTTTATCGCCGGTCGGTTTCAGGTTCGTACCTGCCAATATACTCTGCGCACTCTCCCCAATAATTTTCTTCAGGTCCCCCGCTTTCTCCCTCGGTAACTCGCACCACTTTGTCGGGATCTGTGGCATCGTTGTATTCGATCGATTCTCCGCTCTCAATGTCTTCCGAAATGTTTTCACGCAGCTCTGACTATGGAGACCTGGATTACAATCACTCTTCCCCACATTCGGGCTGTTTCACTGGCTCTCCTGACTCTGTTTCATCCGCGTCGGGCGGCCTCGAAATGTCTTACGCAAGCGTCAGGCGCAACGTAGCGTCTCGCACGATTCCCCTTCCATATCCAAACACGCCACTCCTTCGCCGCGGAAATCACATCTAAGATTTCGCTTTTTTGTGTTTTGTCTCTTTATATCGCTGAGAATGTTACGATTTACCCAATATTTGAGATTTACATATCACGACTGAGTCATGATCCTTACGTTACAGTGTCGTTGTCCTGCGATACTAATACGGTCAAATATAACTTCAGTCAGTGTCTGCGACCATGCCTGTACCTTGGGAGGCTTTGATACCCTTCGGTCTCGGTTTCACGTCTTGCCTCCAAGACATTGATCTGACGGTTTTGGCAACCAGGTCTTATGATCACAATGTTCGGCGCAACGGGCACCCTCGCCAATCTGACCTTTCGTGCCCAAAACCAAGGGAAAGTGCGCATGGATCCTTGATAATATTTCTTTTCATCTAACTGTATGAAGCCCCCGCGGTATGGCCTTGAAAAATGGGACGAAATGATGATATCGCGAGACTACCGACTGACGGGGCATAATAGAGGCCAGACGGTGTGTTTCGCAAGCGTTCCTCCGTTCCGCTGGAATTCTCATGAAACCTATAGTCTGACCCTGTAATTCGGTCCGCATCTGAATCGAAATGAATTCCATTGTTGTGATGAATAAACTTGGTCGATTCTGGTTTGAAATAGCTCAACAGCTTCGCCCACAGACGTGCGGTCTAATCTTTGACGGAACCCAAACGGAACCATTCAATCTCTCCGAACGGATTCCAACAGGCGCTGTGAAGAGACTCCGAGAATACCACTTCCGCAAGTACGCCGCTAATCAAGGGGCTCATTGTACAGCGGCAATGAAGTTCTGTTACGTCGGCCACTCAAGCTATCTTCATCTCAGAGTCAGAAATACTTGGGTCGCGGACCGAGATCATGCGATATGCATTTTTCACCTTCTGTGTGGCCCCCGTTTTTCCATGATGCATGAGAATTGCAGGCTAAGTGATCCGTGTTCATCTTGCCCGGGAATTACACGACTTGAGGACTTCGGGCTAACCATAATTCAAAGTGACCGATGCCGTTAGCCGAGGCTTTCTTTCTCCTCAAGTTCAAATCATGTACACCTGGAAATATCCGGTACCCATTTGAAATCTGCCCGCAGCGGAGACTCAAACTACCGTCACATCTATGCCTCCACATAGCCATTTACTTATCCCTGCTTTGGCGATTCCAAAATTTCAAGATCAAGTTGAGCCGCCCACGAGTGCTGTGGGGGCGAGAATAGCTGGAAGCCCACTGTCCGCCCCGTGTCTGCCAGAACGTCAACAGCACTTCACGCTCTTCTGGGGTACCCAGGCGAGACTCGAGGCTCGGAAGATAGCCGGACTCATCTGCTCCCAAGTCCCAAAATTTCGTGAAACCGCGACCGCATCCATAATCGTACTTATGCCGTTTTGACGACAGGGTGGCCTAAATATGACCTCGCATCGCACGAGACGACAACCATGATGTACAGGCACCAGGACCCTCAGGTTCTTCGAGTAAGAGCCATTACCGCTGAGTCTCACTACTTGGAGCCGGGGCAATTTTATGAGCTGTGCCTGGCGTCGCCCGCTACCGACGCTCCAGTTTCGCTCCCTAGCGTACTGGAACGCGGAGTCCCAACCGGATGGATTCACGAGGCCGCGAGGGTTTTGGCCACCAGGACTGGCGAGCAAGAATTTCGATTGTTTTCGTTTGCCTGTTGCGGAGCGAGACAACGACATCTATTTCCGAGAATGCACAGAGAAATTACGGTCGCCAGCTCGGGGAGTACACTGACAGTAGTCTGTAGATGTTTTTGGGTCGCAAGTGTGTAACGACATGTGCCCAGCTCTATATATCGTGCAACCAAGAACCATTCTTCCGCGACCGAATTCGAAATATCTAAGAGATTCGCCTCGAATTCGAGTCCAGTCAGGAAACTCGAGCCATTCGGGTCAGTTTAGCATCCCTGCCAACCAGCGCGTCACCTCGTCGATCTCGGGCCCATCGTTGTCGCTGAGCCGTTTTGAGTCGCCGCTACGTTGTGGCGGCCAACTCCCGTACCGCTGCCCCTCAGCCGACGCGGCGAGCTGTTCCAGCGCGCACGAGACACCCGTAGGCGCAGTCGGCGCTTGCAGGCCGCACGAGAGTATGACCCCGTGCTTCGCGCGTAGCTCAGCAGTCTGCGAAGCACGGTAAAAATTTGAAATTCCATATTACGCGATGGGATATGTACGCACAACGGAGCCCCAAGCGAATGCCTGCTCGATCGTGTATGTAAACTGAGGAGTCTGGCCGTAGAGCCAGTCCCAGCTCTGTACGAGCGTTAATACAGAGAAGCGGATAAAAAGCATATGGTATTAACCTGGAGTTCGGTTATGCCGTTTTGGATGTAGGGCAGCGCACGCGCGGATTCGTCGACGTATTGTGTCTGGGATGAATCAAAAGCCGTGGCCGAGGGGAAGAACGAGTACATACCGGGTCATCCGTTGCGTCGAGTGCATATTCACGCCGGAATTCATGCACCACGGCGTTCATGAACCCGGCGTGTTCGACGTGCGGGGTGGTTTGCTGCAAGTTGCACACGGGCGAGCGCACGGACGCGACACCTGCCGTGACCATCGTAGGCTGTGAACTACATCAGTATGCGCAACGGCGCCAAAGCAGCGGGAATACCTTCTCCACGCGAAGCAAGTCTCCGAGCGCGTCGAGACGCGTCGAGATGAGCATCGTACCGTGGTGATACGCGCGCGCGCTAACGATCTTGTACGCGGATCCGGAGACGTACTTGGCGCGCCTCGGTCAGCCTTTCGTCATCCGTGCGGCACCGCACGAACTCATCTTGTCGTCCCCCACACAGATGTCGTTCCGGTCGTTTAAGCGTGCGCGTGCGACACCCAGCGACGTGACCGCGCGCAGGACGAGCTGCGAGGTAGCGCGGCGATCGAAGGCGCGTCGCGCGAGGTGGATGGAGAAGTTTGTGTTTCCGGGATCCTGGATGAAGTAAATTTTGTAACAACCTCGTTTATACGTAGCGGGCTTTACAAACATGGTAAACCGTCCCGCCACCGCTGCGGCGGCGCACGAGCGGAACGTCGCGGGAGCGCAGGGCTTGCATGTTGACTTCCTTCCAAGGGTTTTGATTCCGCCCTACAACGACGCACGGGGTGTTGCGGTACAGGAAGAGCAATGGTTGCTCCGGCGGACTGTGTCTAAAGAGCCTTTATGTCCGTCGTGTAAGACTCACAAACGAAACGAAGGAAGAGGAGTTCACGGACCAGTCCTCGAAAGTAAGATTGAAAAGAGGATCGGTAGATTGAGAAATGAAAACGGAGTTTTGAATTTCTGCGCCGGGGCGGGGGCTATTTACAAAAGAGAGGCCTCTGAGAAATCCTTTTTGCGTGGTGACCCGACACCCAGAGAGAATCAAAGAGGACATGCCAGTGGTCCAAGGTAACTCTTGTGAGATACTTCGAGTATTCTTCCAGTAGAAATCGTGCCCGAAGCGTCGCCGAGAATTAAAAACGATCACGTGCGCCTTCTCAAACCGTTATCAAGCCCCTATTTCACCATTCCGTCTCATTGAAATGGACTGCATTACATGAGGTAGGTAGGTAGGTATATTCCGGCGCGGTCCCTTTAAGAAACAGCCGGGGCCCGTACTACGTACATGCGTCAAATGTACGCTACGGATACCGTCAAGGGTTCCAGTGTTTCCCTTGCCGCCTTCGCTTGTAATAATACTGACTATATCGAGTGCTCGCAAAGAGGATCTTCGCAGTGTATTACAACTTGAAGCTCGCTGCTGTCCAGAAAGACGGTTTCTACAGAAGCTGTACATTCGCACCCACACCACCACCGCCACCAACATTCCGATTCTCAAAATACGCGTCCCTGTCATGGAAATTCCTGTTTATTTTTCGTACATCATCACAATGAATTGATTCAAACAAACAAGGGACTCAAGGGCTGGATTCGTACGTCTCGTGTCGAGTGGATCGTCGCGAGTCTCGTGCAGCGCGTGAACGAATCTCCTTGATGCGTGCCCGACCCTTCCCGTGAGCCCGCACCTGAAGCCGAACGCTGAGCTACTGCCCCCTCAACGATGCTCACCCGGCGGTGACATTTACACGCCGAAGAATTTTTCGCGGACCTGCGAATGACAAACACTAAGAACCATGCAGTCTAAAAGCAGCACAGACGTACCTTGGGGTCCCGTTCAGCTGCACGCTGTAGCCCAATGTAGCAGAACGGGGGATACTTTACATGATCGATAGAAGGAAGAACAAGTGGTATTCCTTCCATAACAGCCCTCGTTTTACTGGTTGTGAGGAGTCGCATATTTGCTGCTGTGAGCCGCGCGGGTGTAGTGTAAGTCGTACAGTCATCTTCAAAGGGGGTTTTGAGGTGTTCGAGGTCGAATTGCGTCGATAACACGCGATTGTGGAACCCTACGAGATTGCCGGGAGCTACAAATTTGATGCTTAGCTTCATGTTGGAGATAAAGAAAGGTGGCAATCACGAATCAAGTACATTTGCCCAAAAGGCATGAGTCCTGCATGGTTTAGTTAACATGTTGATGTCTTAACAGGGAATAGAATACACACCGTGAGATGGTTGGATCCAGATATTCTGAATCATCTCAAACCACTTTGGTTGGGCTAGATCAGCTTCGTTCCAGGCTGCAATTATTTTGCCACTGAACAGGGCCTCCTCAAGTTTATCACCTGAGTCTCCATCTTGAGTACCGAGATTGGGGATCCGCCAGTCCGCTGGGACGATCCCTTTGAGAGCCCAACACAGATAGGTGTGAACTAACTCGTGCAGATATGTAACAATGATTAGACTTCCGAGCTGTCCACGCAGGAGCACATTACTTGCATCGGCATTGTCGACAAACTGCAAAAAATAAAGTAAGACGCAATATGTGAGTCAGTAGTATGTGAACTGGAGCTTACAGTGTCCTCGTAGGCCTCGCATAGAGCGAGATTGATGGGAGGGTTCAGGTATCCAATGTCCCGATTGTGCTGTTTCCAGTCCGATATGCACGGTTGCTCTATATGTCTCGGAGTCACGCAAAGGCGAAAGGTGGGACCGAGAACAAAGTCCTTGATTCTCATCATTCGAAGGGATTGTATGACATCCCCTTTGATGTTGTAGGGGAGATGAGGCAATGTACTGGTTAGGATGTAGTCGTATAGAAGGCACAGTCGCTCATCCGCGACGAGACCCTTGAGGAGAGCAGAAATGAGGTTCGTCGTGTTGGTAATCGCATGGGGAACAATGCGTTCTGGCTTGTTTATCTCGACGATATGGGAGGATAGGCTCTTTGAAGTCATGTATCTGGTAGCGTCGAGGAACTTAGAATCACATAGGGGGCGAATCTCAAGTTGGAGTCACAGTGGTCACACATAAGAGTAGCTGCGGATCAACGGGCCGGGCCATCTCAACGCCCCTATTTCACTATTCCTTCGAAATCGACTCCCGGATTACATACGAGGAACTCAGTGTGTTTCCCGTATTGCCTCCAATTCTTGTAATAACATCGAGTGTATATTGCTCCCAAAGAGGGCTCTTGTCTCGAGACAGCGTCTACAAAAGTTGTACATTATTCCCATCCACACCACCACAAACACTGTTCCTATTCTCAAAATACGCATCCCAGTCCTCGAAATTCCTACATTCATCCATTCAGCCATCCACTCATCGCACACAACTCAAACACAAAAATAAACAAAGGACTCACACGACGTCCATGGGCGCAGCCATCCACATCGACCGCTGCTCGTCGTCGAGGAGGATGCTCGCCATCGTGTCCAATGGGTCGGCGTCCGCGAGCAGCTCTTCGACGGACATCCCGGCTCGCGGGCCCACAACACCGTCTTGGCACAGGGGAAATACGTGGTTTAGGTCCAAGTCCAGGAAATCGTCGGGTGGTGGGGGGTATTCTGGTTCTGGTTCTGGAGAGGTGTAGAATTCTGACCCAGGCGGGATGTTGTCGACCGTCGAGGGAACGACCCCATTCACTTCCCCTTCCTGGGGTGCGGCGAGAGGGAGAGGGACGGGCCCCCCGAGTGACCACAGTTGGTGGAGCAAATCCCACAGCCGGCCCACCGTCTGCACCCTAGACATCCATCCGTCGGCATCAAATATAAAGGAAGGAAAATGCGTACCTCGACTCAGCGTACTTCAAAATCTCCATCGCCGTCGCAACCCTACCCAAATCCAGATCCTTCAAGCCGTTCTTCTTCTCCGCCGTGCGCTTCGTAGTCGTGGCGAGAGCACACAAAACGAGAACGACCCCCGCGATGAACACGGGGTTCTATCCGCAGCCCATGAACGATAAGTACATAAAAGAGGGGAAGGAGGAAAGAAGGGAAGGAGGAATGAGGGAGGTAGGAAGAGGGACGTACGAGCATCCCAGCAAGTGGCAACCGCTGGCGCCGCGCGAGCCAGACATCCGCCGTGTGGATGATCGCGCGCGCCGCGCGCGCGCAGATCGATAGCGAGGGCGCGGCGAGGGGCAAGGCTTTTTGTTTTGTGTTTTGTTTTTGGATGTAGGGGCGGTGGATCTGCATTCAGAGGGAGAAGACGTCGTTAGATTCAGAATAGAAGACGTCGTTGGATTCAGAAGGGAAGACGTTGGTCGTTGGCGAGAAACAAAGAGAAAAGTGAGTGAGTGGATGGCTTACCGCGATGAGAACGTGGTTGTACGCGATGTGAAGCAGGGCAGCTTGGTCGAAAAACGCGCCCTGCGGCGGTGGACACTCGTCCTCGTGGTTCCATCGGACTGCGTGGCAGCGGTGAGTATGTATATATGTTGTTATTGTTGAGCGAAGTGTGGCGTACGATGCGGCGGAACGGAATCTAGAAAATCGTTCATAGCAGAATCGAGCCCCGCAACCGCACGCTGTTCCCAGTCCACGCCATCCCCATCCCCATCCGCGCGCGATTTGGCGGAATCGGAACCGGACCCGTAGAGTAGGCGCGTCGCGTCGCCCAGGATCTACTTGCGATTCAGCACCCCGCCCAAACATACACCGGCTCAAAAGCGGGGAGGGGAGGGGGGAGGAGGGACGTGGAGCTGACCTCGCACAGCCGGACGAGACACACCAAGTACGTGAGCTGGGACGGCTTGCCTGCCGGCTGGAGGAACCCCGTGTCCCAGTATTCGTCGTCGACTTCGAGGAGGGGGGCGACGTCGTAGCTAAGGGCGTAGTTTTGAGCCAACAGGATGTGATATGTAAAAAACAGAAAGGGAGGGAAGGAAGCGCGCACGTACTCCTCGACCTGCATCCCCATGGGCCACCCGTGGAAGACGCTCATCAGGCGGTCCCACATCAAGTACGTCCTATCATGAGGTACGATATATAAATCAGTACAGTGTTGCATTGCGGCAGACCAACCAGAACGCCCGCTTCCACAGCTCGTGTGCGGGATCCGGTTCGTCGCTGGGTGGTTTTCGACGACGGAACTCGCGGCGCTCGTGGAGGCAGCGGATGCCGAGTCCCTACATAGGCCGCATCGCATCGTCATTATTTTTATTTTATCTTGGGATTTGATTTGGGGAAAGGATTTGATTTGGGGCAGGCGGGACGAGGCTTACGAGGTACAACCACGACATTCGGGGGACGGAGGTGCCGAATGTGTATAGCGACAAGAGCTAAATAAATCAATAAATCAATTTCAATTTTCAGTCAGTCGAGGCGGGGTGATCAGCGGGGAAGGGGGAAGGGGAGGGAGGGGGACGCACGAAATAGATCTGGACCTCGTTGATGGTGGGATTGGATAAAGGCCGGAGGTGCTGGACCTGGTTGGCGAAGGTCCAGCCTGCTGAGAGGGGTGCGTTGTCGACGTACACTCGGGGGTCGTTGGAGTACTAATTAATGAAGTGTCCGTCAGCGAGATTTTTTTTTTCCTGTCAAAAACAAAAAGAAAGAAGAAGAAGGAAGGAACCCCCACCCTCGACGCGACGGCCAACACCGCCAACAACGTCCCCCCGAACTCCATATCCCTTTCGTACACCCGCTTTGCGACAGCGCGCTCGAATGAGGGGCGGTGCAGGATCGGCAGCGTCGGGTGGAAGTTGGCGAAGTAGAGCGAGAGGAGGGAGGCGATGAGGTCGGCGGGAGGGTAGGTGTAGGATGTGAGGCGGGTGTAGGCGGATTTTTCCCACTGCCAATAAGCAATATAAGTATGTGATATGATGTGATTATGATTGATGTGGTGAGTGAGTGAGGGTAGGGAGGGAAGGGAGGAGGTGCGGCGTACTGGGAGGGTGTCCCAGAAGAAGGGGCGGCGCGGGTAGGTTAGTTGGGGTTGGGACGTTCCGATGTGTTTTGCTTTTATCTGTACATAATGCAGGTTAAACTTAAGAAGTGGGGGCGGTGAGCGATGGGGGAGGGGGGCGCACGGCGATGGTGGTGCTTAGGAGCCTGAAGCCGCTTGCGGAGCCGTAGTGTTTTAGGGAGAGCTCGGTGAAGCGGCGGCCGAGGTCGTCGGCGGTGGAGTCTGGCTCTGGCTCGGGACCTGATTCCCTTAGATTGGGGGACGTAGACGTAGACGTATTTGTGCGGGTGCGCGGGGGGGACTCCAAGGGCTTAGCGCAGACGGAGCAGAGGTGTAGTTTCGATTTCAGGGAGGTGAGTTCCCGCTTGAGGCTCTCGATCGTTCTTCCAAAAGACGAGTGAGTCGACGGGGATCTTACCGGAAACTTGGGACTGACGCGTTTTTGGGACCACGCTTCTTGGTTGGTTTAACGTAGGTGCAGACTAGGCCGAAGGTTAGGCAGTGTGTGCAGCGGCTGTTGGGTGTGTTGGGGGCGCCGCCGTCGCCTGGGGTGAGGTTAGTAGGTGTACGTAGATTCCCGTGGGTGGATAGGGCTCTTACATCGAACTGCCAAAGCCTTGAGATGGATATTGGGGTGCAGGGGGCTGCCTTACTCTTTCGGTGGCGGCATATGTCGCAAGCTCTAGGTGGTTTCATTGTGACTGCACATCCAAGGCGAAACAAGGGAAGGCAGGAAACAGACTAAAGTGTACGCGACCAGTGCGCGATGAGGGATGGTATGGGCTACAATAACAAAGCTCAAGCGTAGTACGGCAATCGCCGCATCAGCCGACGGCTACAGGGTGAGACTGCGGAAGCGCGGACCGGAGTGTTTTCCTTCGCGATAACTTGGATGGCGAGCAGCGGACGGCGCACGCATCGCAAGAGAGTCTCTGCGCTGCGGCTGTCGTCGGACACGACGAGCACGCTGCCCGAGTACGTCGGCTGGCGCGACCTCGTCCCGCCGCCGGAATACGAGGCCGACGCCGACGCCGAAGAGGACACCGATCCACCCGCCCCGCTCGACCGCACCCAGTACCAGTACCGACGAGCACACCGGCGCCGCACGTCGAGTCCGCCGCAGACGCAGGATGTGCTGCTCGACTCGCTGCTGGAGCGCAGCGTGCACGCCCTGGAGCTCTCGAACGCCCTGCTGCAGTCGTCGCTGGCCGAGTCGCCGTCGCCGTCCATGCCACCCGAGCCGTCGGTCTCACGGCGCACGATAATGCCACCGCCGCGCGAGCCAGCGTGGGCAGACGATCTCGCGGCGATTGCGCGCGATGTCGACGAGCTGCTCGTCAGCTCCTCGCTCCCCGCGTCCGTCTCCCCCGTCGCCGCCCGCAAGCCCCCGCGCCGCCGGCCCTCGCTCGACCCGGCCCCCGCCTCCTCGTCCACAACCTCGCGCTTCTCGCCGCGCTCCGCATCGCCCACGGCGTCGAACACCTCTTATACGTCCACGACGTCCCTCACGTCCGCATCCACCGGCACGGGCACGGGGCTGCGCATCGCCCCCGCGGCCCGGCAACGCCTCGTCGCACCCGCCCCGCGCGCGCTGACGCAGTACGTCGCCGCGGGGGGGCACGACGACGACGACCACATTGCGTTACCATCCACACTCGGCCTCCGCGCCCCGTCGAGCGAGTGGAGTCCCTCGCTGTCCCTGCGCGATGCAGACGACGAGTACACCTATAGCTACCACCCCGGCGGGTATCACTCCCGCGCCGTGCGCTCGCCGCAGATCGACGGCCTGCCCTCGCCCGCGCTGTCCCCGTCCCTTTCCCTGTCCCCGCATCCATCTCCCTATCCGTATTCGTATGCATACACGTTCCCCCGCGACCGCGACCCCCGCCGGGACGAGCCCGACTGGGTCACGGTGGGCGCGCGCGACTGGGCACCGGACGCGGCTGCTGCGCTGCGCAGCGTGAGCGCGGGCGTGGGTGTTGGTGTGCCCCGCGCGAGTAGCGTTGGCGTTGGTGTGGGTGTGCCCCGCGCGAGCAGCGTGGGCGTGCCGCGGCCGAGCCGCAGCGCGTACGCCCCGACGCTCCCCAACATCGCGGGCAGCCTCCCCACCATCGCGTCCCTCGCGAGTCTGTCGCCGAAGCTCTTGGGCGGCGGGAGGACGAAAGAGCGGGGCGGGTCGGCGTCGCCCAAGATGGGGCTGGGGGCGGGGGCGGGGGTGCAGGGTGGTGTTGGGGGGACGCCAAGGAGGGGCCGGAGCGAGTCGCGCAACCCCTCCGGCTCCGGGTCGAGATCGAGGGGCGGGACGCCGCGGAATGGGAACGGGCTGTCGCAGTCCACGCCGGACCTACACACCCTCCCTCACCCAACTTTCCCTCACACCAACCCTCATACCAACACCAACACACAAGCGAACCCAAACTTCACACTCCACCCGAACTCATCCCAGATAATCGCCTCCCTGCCGTCCGAGAGCCCCGCGCACTCTTTGAGCTCGAGCGGGGAGGACGGCGAGGACGGCGCCGGGGTGTGTAGCAGGGCGCGGGAGGCACGGAGTGCGTTGAGAAGGATTTTGGATGAGGGTGAGTGGTGCTATCCCATTTATTCTATTCTATTCCATTCTGCTGTTCTGCTGTTCTGCTGGAACGGCTTCGATTACATTTTTACCTCTATCTTTTCTACCCTATCCATTTATCATCTCACCACCTCTACGCTTGGCTAACACAATTTACATCGCAGCCCCCCCACCGCCCCCCAAACCAAAACACCAATTCCACCCCCGCCCCCCCGCCGCCGCGCCCGCCGCGCCCAGCACCGCCACGGCGTCCGTCTCGCGCCTCTTCAGCAAGGGGGGGAGGCACAGTGTGACGCAGCCGGAGGTGGGGAGGGTGGTGGGGATTATGAAGGGGAAGGGGGGGACGCCGACACCGAGGGTGAGGACGCCGGTTGGGGGACGCCCCGCACCGCCGAACGAAGACGAGCAGGAGGGTGCGGGTGCGGGTGCGGGTGCGGGGCCGATCCACACCACGGGAGCTGGGCCGAGCCACGCCCCCGCCCCGTCCACCTCAACATCAACATCGTTCTTCTTCGGCATCGGCGGCGGGCGCACGACGACGGCAGGGAGCGGCGCCTCCACCCCCAGCGCGAAGCGCATCAGCTTCGCGGAGCTGCCGGAGAGCTATGCCGCGTCGAGTGAGTATTCCGGGCGCCGTCCTCGGTCAGGTTCCGGGTCCGGCACCGGGGGTGGGAAGGGCAAGGGGAAAGGGAAGGGCAAGGGCGGGAAGGGAAACGGGAAGGGCAAGGGAAGGGGGGAAGATGGGGAGGAGGGGGGAGGGTGGTTGGCTTGGTTCGTGGGCGGCGCCTTATCCGGTGGCGCTCTGTCTTCGGGGGGCGCGTTTTCGGGAGGAGCAGGAGGGGCGGGGGGCATGGAGGAGAGGGAACGCGAAAGGGCGGGGGCAAGGGGGAGCGGGGTGTGGGGGGTCGGGATGGGGATGGGGATGGGGGGCGGGGCGCGGGGGTGGGGGGTGGGGAGGAGTGGGCTGTGTAGCGAGCCCGACGCCGACCGCTACCGCTTGGGGACGAACGGAGCGAGTGGGTGGTGTAGCGGCCGACCCGTTGAGACTCGGCGATGCGGACGCACTCGCTAGCACTCGAGAGAACAGACCGGCCCTTACCCCCCGGACCCGACCCGACCAGACCCGACTCCCCAGACCCGACCAGATGCAAGATCTACGAACTAATTTATGCATTTATTCATGCATACAGATATACATATTACTTCCCTTCCTTCCTTCCCTTCTTTCTGCCTATCCTTATATCCTCCTTTCAAGTTTGTCTACCTACAGTCTCAGATACGACCCTCACGATCCTTCCTTCCTTCTTACCTTCCTCGACGACGCGCGACGAACACCGTACATGCGTACATATATATACCCTACATACGACACCACTTGCAGTGGCGAGAAGAGAAGTGGTTGTTGCGCCCAGCGCATAGAACTTGTATTTAGTCGAGCTCGAGGCGGCGCGCTCTTTGTATATAGATACAGAATGCATTTTTCAGTGCTAGATGTAATGGGCGATAAATTGAGAGCAGCGATGAGATGAGAGCAGAAAAATCGCGGTTGTCTAAAACCTGGGGGCAGAGTGATGAAGTTTGTCCCACAAATTTTGAGCCGAATCTCACCTGCCCGTCGCGACGCACACTGAAGATATGCATGCATTCAGATTTGTCTTAACTCAACGCAGACGAGGTGAAAAAGAATAAAAAGGAGGTCTTGAAAACGATATGTCCAGGGCCAGAATCGAACTGACGTCAATCGCGCCACAAGCGAGCATACTAACCACTATACTACCTAGACGTTGAGAAAGTGGGGATGGTGGGGTTATAAGGTGGCCTTATCGGCTGGCGGTAGATGATCTGTCGCGCATTCGGCCCTGCTCGAGCCCATCCTGTCTGTCTGCAGCAGAGAAACGCGCTCGACGCGAGATGAATATCGATGAATATTGATCATATATGAACTTCAAGTGCATTTCCCAATCAACAGCTCTTCAGTAAGGATTCATCGATGTATTCAAAGGAACACATTCGACTTTGAGATCTCTGAGTTTCTAAGCACAGCTCACCAATGACCGCCTGCGCTGGTAAAACTCCCTCCCGTGCCTGTCTTCGAGACACGCCCCTCACGCGCTGCCGAATAAGAGTTGACATCCTCGCTGGCCCGACACGACGAGAGCGGCTACACCCGCCGCTTGCCGTCGGGACTGGCCATGGGTTGGGGAGACGCGCTTCGCCAGCAAGTCGGATGTGTTTTCGGTTACCCAGAGCTGTGGGCAGGCGAGTTTGTTGTGGGTCGAGGAGCATTTGATGTTGGTGCGAGGGCGCGAGGGAGAAAGGTGGGTCTGGGGTTGGTTTGAAGTGCTGGGGTTGATTAGAGGTGCTGGGGTTAGTGAGAGAAGTGAGGTGGGGGAGGGTCAATATACCTGGCAGCGAGGGACGAATATACGTACTGACGACAGACTCCACTTATATGTATCTGTGGTCTCTTTTTGGCTCAAGACCACCGGATCTATATAACTTTGAGATCTGTTAGCTATACACACACCACCATGGATTCAAATTCCACTCACGATATGTGCTCTACCTCCAAGCAAGCCTTTATTCTAAGGTACTTCTCATATAGTCCCAGAGGCAAAAGAAACGCCAGGTCGACGTCGGCGGGAGTAACAATTGACGTGAATGAATCCGTCGATTCCCTAGTTCCCGAAAGCCTAGCAAGTTGCCGTAGGTTCTACTAACGCCTTGCCTGAAACAAGATACCGCTGCTCGCCATTGAACAATTGAAATCGTCCGTTAGTGATGTCTTAGAGAGGGATTTGTGCGCCTTCGGAGAGGTTGGTCTGCCCTGAACCTCAACACGGGGCTGACGACGTCCAGCGGATGGCAAGTGTGATCCCGTCCAAGCAACAGGTGTTTTCTTGGTCTCCTTTCCCTGAAGTATGTTCTTTGTCCTTCGATTATGCGTTACTGGAGGCAGCCGTGGAGGTGGCACAGAAAGAGCACGAACGGAAGAACTCAAAAAGGAAATGGTTTGTCACGAGCTTTCAACTTGACTTCCCCCTCCTCTCGAGCCTCTTGGTGAATGTTCGGCGGCGATCAGCGGCTAGTCGTGCACGATGAGAACTCGTATTTGGCCAATCGCAAACGTATCGAGGATATGCAAAAGATAATCGACCAAGCGAATGCCCTCAATGAACAGGGCAAACAGAACTACGAGAAACTCGCGAGTGAGCTCCAGAGGAAGATTCAAGAGGGCGAGGAGGCCCGGTACGTATTCTTTTGCGCTGTGAAATAGGTTGTTCACCGTTCAGCTCCAAAGGCGAACACTCGCTGCGCTTCAAAGCTCGAGGCAAGTACTCTCTGAGCCGAAGAACGCGTTAATAATTCTAGCTTAGACCCCTTCTCACATATCATGACTCTGGCCCAGAGGCCTCTACATCCAATGTTTCATTGCCGAATCATACTCCCGTGCAAGGCAGTCCTGTACCAAGTGCCAGAATTGAGGAAGTTCATTCCGATCGACATGTTCGGGTTCCCTCCGTTCCCTCCGTTCGACAACCTGATGTTAGAGTTTCCCTTTCATCTGTTCGATGACCGCCTTCTCATAATGTCTCTCTTCTATCCCAACGCACAACAGCCCAGCTCCGTCCATCAGGCGCAGACAAATTATTATCTGGGCGGTGGCTATAATGGAATGCAGGCCGGTCCCTCTGGCGTCCAATCTTACGCCCAGTCTGGATCCAACGTGTACCAGAACCCAGGTGCGTTCTTCTTACTTCCTCTTCTTTTTTCGGCTAATTTCCTTCAAGGTGCTGGCTCATCGACTATGTTCAACAATTTCAGCGGGCAACCACAAATGCAACAATCGTCATTATCATACGTGCCCAGAGCGACGCCTCCCGTGGCTGATCCACGACCACAAGCTCCGCAATCAAAATATCCTCAGCCGGCCATTAGTTATGAGCAATATATGGCGCAGTCGAATTCTGCACAACAGTCGCAGCATCGGCCGTCACCGACACCATATCAAAACGTCAACCAGGCCATGTCCCAGATGAACTCTGCACAACAGTCACAGCATCACCCGTCGTATCCTCAGCAAAACACCAACCAGGCCACGTCTCAATCGAATTCGGGACAGCAGACGCACTATCGACCGTCACCAGCACCGTCATATCCTCAACAAAACACCAACCAGGCCACGTCCCAGTCGAATCCGGGACAGCAGACGCAGTATCGACCGTCACCAGCACCGTCATATGCTCAGCAAAATACTAACCAGCAGGCACCTCCTCGGCCACAGCCCCCATCTCACGGCCATCCTTCGGCGACGCCACAGCCGCAATCTCAATCTGCTTCAACCTCGCAACGAACAAACCAGTCCAGTGCGCAAGCCCCGCCGAGGACAGGTGATTCTCAGCGCCAGCCATCCGCGCCGCAGCCACAACGCGCTCAGAGTCGTCCGTCGGTGCCGCCTTCGCGGCCGACGCAGTCGAATGCGGGACCAGCGCAGAGCCAGGCGCAGCCGCAACGCGCTCCGAGTCGTCCATCAGTGCCGCCTTCGCAGCCGACGCAGTCGAATGCAGGATCAGCACAGAGCCAGCCGCAGTCAACGCAGTCAACTTCGCGACTTTCCGCAGCCATTATGCAGAATAATGCACTAATGCAGCCTAATCCATTATTCCAACTGGATCCATCACGCAAAGTATGTGAGGTGGTTCCATGATTGTTCTTTCGATTATAACCCTTGATAGCTATCCGCCCCCACCCCCGCCCCCGCCCCCGCCGCCGCCCCCGCCCCTGCTCCAACCCCGAGCTACGGCATCTCTCCATTTGCTCATAATCCTGCCGCGAAGATACAACCGAATTCCAATATCGGTGTTAACCAACATGTCTTCTCGGTCGCGCCTCCGACCTCCACGCCGATCAGCTCTGCGGCTCCTGCTCCTGCTCCTATTCCGCGTACGACTTTAGCTTCAGCGAAGAACACTGCTCCGGAGGCACGATCGGAGGGCCAGGTCCTCGGCATGTTCCTGAACATGATCAACGGATGGCAAAAGTCGTCCCCTGCAGAGACCTACATGGACATCCCCCACGCTCACATAAGGGTCAGGAAGTTCAAGTCTGGCGAAATTCATTTTTTCGGCCCGGACCCAACGACGAGCCAGCAGGTGCGGCTTTCGCCCCTCGCAGCGTTCAGACGGCTCCGATTTCGCGGCGCAGCGGTCATCTACATCAGCCCTGCAGGTGTGAACGAGCTCCTGCAGGAACCGGTGTCGGATAAGGTGAAGGCGACGTACACGCGGTTCGTAGGTGTCGCGGGCAAGAATGCGCCGGAGGCGAAGTTCTCGAACCCGCCGCCGGCGACGCCTGTTGCCAAACGCGCGCTTCCTGGGGATGGCGCACCGGCGGTGCGCTCGCCTAAGGACGCGGACAAGCGGTTCCTGGCGCACGATATTTTGCGGGCGCTGGGGAAGGCGCCGCAGGACGACGATCGTGTGCGGTATGCGAAGCGGCAAGCGGTGGAGGCCCCCCCGCGGAAGGAGGAGCCTCCGCTTGTGCTGCAGCGCATATCGTCGAACGAGCCGTCCGCGAAGAGTACGCCGCCGTCGTCCGAGTCGGGCTCGCCTCCGCCTTCGGGCTCCCCTCCGCCTTCAGGCTCACCTCCGCCTTCGGTGCCGGTGCCGGTGCCGGCGCCGGTGCCGCGGGTACCGTTGTTCTTGCCTTGGGATAGCTCAGCACCGTCTTTGCTCACAGCACCCGCCCTGCGTCGCCCTGCGCGGGTCGTTGAGGTGTTTATCTCGTCTCCGCCGCCTTATGTCAAACGAGACCTGGAGAAGCTGCGTGCCCAGCGCAGGCAGGAGGCAATGATGGTCGACGAAACTTCGATGCGTAGACAAGAGGCCGAAGAAACTTCGATGGATGTAGCAATGGCGGATGTAGTAATGCGAGAGGAGTCTGAGGAACCGTCCGAGCCCGAGATCAGCATGGTGGAGCTGAAACGGCGCCGTGCGCTAGGTGTGAAACTTCCCCAAGAATATGCAGAGTAGCCTGACTGAACTATACGCAGGGATGTATCAGAATACTCAGAGTTCGTCATATAAACTACTTTCTTGTCTTGATGTTAACCCGTCGTGCAGACGAGCAGGAGGCGGCTGCCATGCTGGAGGCTTGTACTCGGTTGCGTGAGGTGCCGTGTAAATGGTTTGCTTGCGGGTCGGTTTTGAACTCGGTCGAGAATGTGGTGACGCATCTACATGAGGTTCATGCGCAGGAGGATGATTTGACGGTGAGCATCGCAGAAAAGGAATAGCGCGTGTCGATTGAATGATTATGGTATAGACGTGTATGTGGGACATATGCGGGGAAAGCTTTGCGAGCTCCACGCAGCTCGCGTTGCACGCAGAGACGCACGTACTCGATACGATACTGTGCCCATATGAAGGTACTCCGGTCAATCAACGTTCATTGCTCATTAATGCTCATTTGGGCGCTCGTCAGGTTGCGACCAGATCTTTTCGAGCCCGCGCGAGCTGGTGGAACACACCACCCTCGGGCACGCGGAGCAGAGCAGCAGCGCATCGTCCGAGCCAGTGCGTCCGCGGGTCCTCCTCCCGTCCATACGTCCGACCGCGCCGGAAGAGGCGAGCTTACCCCTTCCGCCCGTCCCTGAGAGCGTCCCGACGTGGGAGTTGCAATATCTTACTCAAGAGTCCATGACTCCTAGGGTGCAAATGCCGGACATCCCGATGGCGCGCCACGGGGCGCTCGGGCCCTGGGTGAGCACTTGCTTTCTTGATGTAATTATGCACGGACTTGACTCATCCATCCTAGGTCTTGGCCAACATTTGCGCGCCGGCGCGAAAGGTGCGCGCGAGGCGGTACAACGCGGCCATGCCGTTGAAGTTCCAACCGGACTGCGAGTTCATCGATGTGTCGTCGAAACACTACTCGTTCTGGCCGTCGCAGCCTGCACGAGTGCGGGAGATGGCGGATTTGGATTCGATGAAGGTGTCAGATTTGCTTCAGAAGGGCAAGTTTGTGCTGTGGCCACCAGAAGGGCAGTCAGGGCAGTTGGAAGCGAGGGACGAGGCGGAGGAGGGCTCGACTGCCTCTACGGCGGTGGAAAAGATCCCTGCCTCTGCGACGGTGTTGGAAAAGACGATGGATGAGGAGCAGTCCGCGTCGACAGCTGGCAATCGACACTCTTCGCCCACTGCGGAGATTGTCCCATATCAGACTGTGGGCGACAAGTCGGACGAGGAGATATCGGTGGAAAATATGTTGCAGGAGGTGAATGTAGATTTATAATTGTAGCATTCTTGGATAGCACTCTATAGGCTCTAACTATACAACTGGGTAAACGCGCGCTTCGGTGCCACGGCTATTCGAAGTGGATACACTCCAAGTGTGATGGGAACAACACTCTGATTGCGACTCTCTGATCAGCCGAACCATACGAATTTTGGTCTTCTTTTGGTCTTCTTTGCGCCTTTCCGCCTCTTTCCGTTCCCCCGATGCCAGCCGCAGAGGCTACTGGTAAGCCCGTCCCCGCCGCCGCTCCCGGCTAGCTAACCTGTATCAACAAGGTCCTTCGTATATCTCGTCCCACTCCGCGGACGTAATACTCTCCGACATTCGCCCCATTAAGCTGAAGCTAGAGGGCCTCCGCTCTATCAACGTTCTTTTGGACGAGTTTCTCTTCAATATTCTTAATGTGTCGCGCTCCTTGTCCACCGACAAGCTCCGCGCGAGTCTCCTCGCTGTACTTCCGACTTCCCTCGGCAAGGAGGCTTTGCTAGAGGCGGAGGTCGAGTTACGAGCGTATTGGGACCGCACCCCTCGTCCGGCCGTCCAGGACGATGATGCGCAGACTTTCAATCTGCAGTGGGCATTTGAGGTGCGTCGCCCGCTTATACTTGGGCGTTTGCCGCATACTTAGTGTCCAACTTAGCTCTTGCGGTTGAAATGCGAAGCTTACTCGACTCTCAACGAGACCGACGAAGACTCCGCCGCAGTGGCCCGCCTGCAGGAGAAGATGACCCAGCTGGGCGGGACAACCCCACCGATCCCGGCTTTGGTGGCTCCTGCCTCATTATATCTCACAGCTATTCTGGAGTGCGTGTTGCATGTATACTTTTCGAGCCAGTCCCCTAATGAATTTGTTTTGCAGATCCATGTGCGAGTATGTGTAATTCTATAATGGATATATCCTCGTCATCGTTGACCTTCTTTGAAGACACATACTGTCCAACGTCGGGCGGGTGGCTGCTCGGGATAGTAGCCGAACTGGTGCTACTGTCCAAGACGTATTTGTAGCGCTCTGCGAAGACCATTCTATTTATGCGCTCTTCAAATCCATGAGAGGTACGTGAAATTTTATCAGTTATTTCACACCCCACCTGACTAACCGTTTCCTCTCCTTTTCAGTATATCAGCAGATTGAGCAATTAGCTCAAACCCCCAAGCCCAGGCGCAGCAAGTCATTCTCACGTAGCGACAGGCCGTCTCTCTCTCAAAGCTCCGCATCGAATCAAGATCTGTCGTCGTCAGGACGTGATTCCTCCACTCAGCACCGCTCCCGTGGCTCTACCGATACCACTACCACCGCCGTCACTACCATGCCTGCGGCCGCGTCTACGTCCTCGAGGACGTCCTTCGACAAGGCGCGCAAGAAACTCCTGTCAAGCAATCGCAACTCGAGCGACGGTGACAGTCAGAGCGGTCACAAGAGGTCAGAGTCACTGCTCAGTGACGAAACCAAGCAAACGTTACTTGCATACGACGCTGCACCGGAGGTAACTATTTCTTGTCTTGTCTTTCATTGCCAGTGTCTTAGTCTTACTTGTCTAGGACACGGCCATGCTAACAGAGTTTGACAATCTGATGCGGTCCGACTCGACTATGAAGGTGTCTCTGACACCGGATAGACTGAAGACGATGGAGGTACGCCATCAATGATACCATCAAAAAATTTCGGACTCAATCTTTTTCGCAATTTCGGCAGGTTTACAAAAACGAAAAGGAGCGTGCGAGTCGTCGGCCACCAGCTCTGGCTTTGGGCAAAGGCGATCAGTCAGACGCTCAGCCTGCACCCCCTTCGCGCGCCAACGGCAGAAGACCATCTTTACGCCAGGTTGATTCTATTGTCGAAGACGAAGAGGAGATGCCATCCAAATCAGCTCCCACGCCTAGAAAGACCAATATCACATCTTCCCCTAATCTTCCTTCTTCCTCCACCACATCCGTCAGCTCGACCAGCAACTCATCTGCCTCGCGGGTCGCTCCCCGCAAGTCCTCTCGTTCTAACATCACCCCACCTCCATCCCAGACAACCCCTCCCATGCCCTCAGCGCAGCCCAGGCGAGGCCCTTCTGGTCCCTCTGGCCCCTCGGGTTTCGATCCTAGCGGCTTCCCAGCCAAAACTCGTCGGATACAGAAAAAAAGAGAGGATATGGACATTGACGATATCATGGCAGGATCGGATGACGACGACGAGCCCGCCCCCGCTCCCGCCCCTCGCACTCCGTCCAAGGCGCAGCCATTGACTCCTAATAAGCGCAACCCATCCTCGCCCGCCGCCGTCTCCGCCTCGACGCGCGAGCTCATGGATTTCCTCGCCGAAGGACCGCCTGATGTTCCCAAGGTGTCAGCGGCCGGACGCGAAATGATTGATTTCCTTGCTCAGGGTCCCCCGGATCAAGGGGGGATCGTAGGCGAGCAGAACGGGAAGAAGGGCTCGGGGCGGCTCCAGCGCATGATGTCCAAGCTCGCGATGGGCAACTCCGAGCGGTCTCGGAGCCAGGCGTCAGAGGATTTTGGTCGTGGGAACAAATCCATGCCGCCAACCACCCCTGTGCGTACCACATCCCAGGGCTTGCCGCACCAGACGTCGTACAGCAGCCTCGCGAATCGGCCGGTGCCGCCGCGAATGCCGCCAGCGCCACCCCTATCGCCCCCGTCGTCGCCTTCGGAGGAAGACTATGGCAATGTCTCGACGCGCTCGCGCAAGGAGTCTGTCGGGCAACCGCAACAGTCGCGACGCGTGCTGCCTACATGGGAGCAGCAGATGGCGGATGCACAGGCGCCACCCTCTATCCCTGTCAAACATGAGCAGAATGGGGTTGGGAACGGCAACGTTAACGGCGGCAGTGTTAACGGGAACGGGCACGGTCGTCCCAACGGGTACGTCCAAAACGGCGCCGTCGACGAGCAGGCGGCCTCGCGGAGTCGTAGGCCCTCTGCTGCGACCGAGCCCGGCAAGCGCCCGCTTCCGAAGCCCATGCTTCAAACGGGTCTCCAAACGGGTTCACAGGCGTCGCCTACAACTCCTCGGAGGTCCGCCGCACCCACACCTTCCCCCGTCCGTACACCCGCACCCGCGATCGCGGAGGACCATGCGCGCGACATGCGCCGGCTGCTCGCCAGGGCAACCAATGCAGACGAGTGCCGCCTTCTCTTCGAGATGTTCCTGGCCAAGGCGGGTGTCGCAATCGAGCCCGCGTCGTACGACGTGCCGTACCCGTCGCCATCTTCGCCCGATTCGCACCCCGCAGCCTCGACTGCAAGGGCGACGACGACGGCGACGCGCGATCCAACCGACGTCACCCTCGAGCTTTCGCTCGTGGAGCTATTCCTTGGAGGGGGAGAAATAGAGCCCGCCCCGCGAAAGCGGCGTCCGAAAAAGAAGTCGGAGCCGGCGCCGGCGCCTGCTGCGCCCGCGCCCGCCCCAGCCGCAAGTGCAGACGTATATGCTCCTGAGCCTCGCAGATACGTCGGTGCGCTTGTGACACCTGATACTTCGACGGCGTCCAGCCGTGTCCATACCCCGACGACCGTATCCGAGGTCGGCGCCTAATCCCTAATCTTATGTGTAGGATGCTATTCCGTCCCTTCTTTCGCTGTAAATTATTCTTTATATGTTTTTGCTCCAGGATATTCGTACGATTTATACATAGTTATCTAGTAAGCTGGTACTTGACTGGGTTGGATTGGAGTAGGTAGGATGGAAATGTAATTTTCTTGCTTTCGAGTGCCGTAGTCGATGATACTAATAGCACTTACTTATCTCCCTCTTTCTTATCTCACTCTTTGTAGAATGATCCATGTCTGTCTGGAGCCTTTTATAAATCAAGTTCACTTTTGGCTAACCCAGTTGGATCATGCTAGCGTTGAACTTGGCGCCGAATCAAGCGCTGCAATTGGATTCGGATTCTACCAGAACTCACGCGGAATAGCGGGCCACCTCTCGTATGAAATTAGCGCTCTAGTACCACTTTCCGAGAAGTTTCTTTGTTTAAGTAGTGCGCCAATTTCTTTAGTCCAAGGGGGGCCGCGAAGCTCTTGCGCCTGTAAACTTTATATACGGACTGCGACCACAACTCTACTATGTGACAGCGAGAGAAACGGCTATTCCCATCGACGCCAACTCTGCGCAAAGATAACGAAACACATACGGTATTGCGACGACGTCCAAGTCGCCGCCTTTTGAAGCGCGGCCCAGGACGTGCTGAGATGAAATGGCGACTTTGACATCCGCTTGAGGTGGCGGAGGAGCGGCGTTCCCCGCGCCGAGAGCTTGCCGCTCTCGCTCGTCCTCCGCCTCAGCAGCCGCGCGACAAACGCGACAGTATTCCCCGCCTGGCCCCGATGGCCGAAGCGTACTGGACGCTCCCATGGCCACTTCACCCAGACTGATATCTTCATATCCCAGAGAAATCAGACTGCCGCAGGTACGACAAACCCAGGCTGTCGAATAGTCGGAGCAATTCATTAACCTATCTTGTAGCAGAAACGACGTTCCATGTGCGATGAGTGCGTCGCGTTCCATCTCCCCGAATCGGATCCCGCCGGCACGTTTTCGGCCCTGTGATTGTGCGCATTGATTAATATATACCAGGAACGCCAATTGAAGAAGAAAATAAATATACCTTGACGGGCTGGCGTGTTACGGGGTCGACGGGACCCGTTGTTCGCACTTGAAACTTGTCCAGAACCATGTGCCTCAATCGCTGGTAATAGACGACGCCAATGTAGATGTCGGCTGCGAACTCCTGGCCAGTTATCCCGGAATACATCGGCTCGTTGCCATAATAATTGTATCCCGCTGCTAAGAGCTGCTCGCCGAAATATTCGATAGCCGTATCTTCTTCGGTGAATCTGACGAACAAGGGGCAGAGAATCAGTGATGAGCGACGAACAATCACAACAGTCGTACTTGAAAGGTGTAGCATCTTGCGCGAGCCCATGCATGGCCCCGGCCTTTCCTGCCATGCTCTCGACCAACATGCCGATCGTCATTCGACTGGGAAAAGCGTGCGGATTAATAATTACGTCAGGCTGCATACCGCTCTCGCTGAAGGGCATATCCACGGCGGGCCATTTTTGCGAACAAACACCTTTTTGCCCGTGTCGGGAGGAAAATTTGTCGCCGATGACAGGTGAACGCGTGATTCGGAGGGTGATGTGCAGCTTTTGAAGTTCAGAATCTCCCGCGTCAGAGCCTATCATTGATATGTTGATGTCAAGGAAGTTGTCGTTGAGAGATGCCTACCTAACAGCCGCACTTGGTCGACAAGCCCTATCTCATCACCTTTGTACTTGACAAACCGTGTCCGTCCAGTGGTGTCGTCGATGTACGCTGCTATCGGATCGCCGGATGAAAGCTTGGAGCCAATAAAAGGCAGCCCATCTACGTCGACAAAATCAACGCAGGAGTGCGCTCTGTCACCTTGTCGTTGGATATCACGCCCAAGTCCGAAATGAAGCGTGGGCACAGCAGATTTCGACGCTCCAGGCACTTCTTTGAGATCGATGATCTGAGATTTGTATACAGTCCCGTACCCAAATCCGCGCTCATGAGCAGACTTGTTGAGGATCATGGCGTCTTCCATGTCGTAGCCCGTGTACGAAATAACGGCGACAATGGCGTTGGTGCCGTTCGGGAACGAGTCCATGGCGTAGGTGTTGTGTAGCGCAGGTCGAACGACGGGTGTCTGTCCGGTTTGGAGGCGGTAGAGCTTGTTGTCTGTTCGGTGTTGTAAAGCAGTAGACGGCGTCCCCATCGTTTGTTTACCCATCTTGAAATTTGGTTAGTATCTATATCCTCCCTGAGTTGGTAAGAGCCCAACCTGACATTGATAAATGTTTCGCGGACTCTGAGATGAATGTAAGTCTCGTAGTGTAACGTCCTGTAAGGTTCGTACCTGATTAAAGTCTGAGAACGGAGTGAGGTTGGCCAATATCGAGAGGAAGTTTGTCGGGTTATGTTCCACATGCGTCGACGTCCCCACTTCGATCTCCTCCGGCGTACAGGCAATGTCCATGTAAACCTGCTCAAATGGCCCGACCTGGTCATCTCGTCCGTTCGCCAGATATTTGACAGGCCGCATCATCCGCGCGCGCGTCGAGAACAGGAACAAGCCGGGGTACTGTCCGCCCTTGGATTCGGGCACGAGCCCAATCTCGAGGTCGAGCGGGATCTCGTTGATGCCCTCCGTTTTCCATATCCGCAAGTTCGTGGCAAGCTGCGTTGCGATGATGGGGCGCGCCCAGCCGATGACGCGGCCGTCGAGCTGTACGCAGACGTTTTTACGCCCGTCGATGGAAGGTGTGGAGGTCTGTGTCATGCCGTGGGCGGCGAGGACGGCGGGGATGTGGGCGACTGTTAGTGGGGAAGTGACGATGCGGCATGTTTCGGGAGAGATGGTTGAGGAGACCGCAGGGCGAACCGTCGGGGGTGTGGACAGGGCATAAGAAACCTGATAAAGCGGCGTCAGAGTCAAGAAAATCGGAAAAAAAACTTCAAAGTACCCCATGCTTCGGGAAGCAATTTTCGGACAGTCGTGGTTTTCAGTTCAGCGAAGAAAGCACCACGATGGATACATCGGAAGTGACTGATATAACGCTGCCAGTTCAGCTTTTCCGCAACAATGGTGAACCCGGCTGTTTGCTGAAGATCGAGACCCGTCGGAGAGATAAGATTTCCAGTGGCCAGGAAATTGGACAGCTTGGCTCCAATGTCGAAGTTTACTTTGCTCAGAACCTTTTGGAAATATTTTTCTGCAAAGAAAAGGTTAAAAAAGCAAATCTGCGAGTTTGTCGTTTCTTACTGTCGTTGAAATCCACCGTAACCCCGTTCCGTACATCGATGGTGATGGTGTTGCGGATTTGATTCAGGGTTTCTTCCAGCCGCTCCTTGATGATCATGGCGTACAAGCTGCCAGGAAGGAGAACCTCTTGGTGCTGTGGGGAGTCTGGGTTGTCTGCGCAACACGACCCCGAAACGACAGAGTACAATTTACGGAGCATGAACCTTACTTAAAATAAGGGCGGGAACACACGACGAAAACGACACGCACAGGAGCATTCGGTATTTGTCGCGAGGGCTGTTCAAATGCACCAGGACCAATTTCTGGATGAGCCAGGCGCCGACAGCGTGGTTGGTCCAGTCTTCCGGGGTCCCGAGTACGACTCGGAACTTGTCGCCGAGGTATTCCAAACACTGCTCGCCAGTGCTCAGGGTGAACATTTTGAAACTGCGGAGCAGCAACTCGACGCGGTCAGTGAGGAAAGTGTTCTCGTAGTCCTGCATCATGACGCCCTCGAAGATCTCTTTGTCGGAGGCGCCGAAGAGGGCCTTGAGCACGAGCATGATGGGGATGACATATTCCTGTTTCCGCCAGGCGAAGCGGATCATGGCGCTGCCGTTGGAGAGGTAGTGAAGCGAGTTGGTGACGGCTGTCTGGTCGGGGCGCACGCAGCGGATTTGGACGGCGTACTGGGTGTAGGACGGGCCCCGATTTGCGAACGCCGGGCGGATGAGCGAGATGACATGGTTTCGCCGCGGGAGAATGAGGTAGCGGATGAGACGCTCATTGCCGTTGATCACAAAGTAGCCGCCAAACTCTTCGGGTTCTTCGTGTTTTTTCACGAGCTCTGCAGAGGACATGCCACGAATGTTGCACCGCACAGAGCGCACCATTATAGGGACAAGACCACAATCCTTGTGCATTTCTTGGGGTTGGCCGTGTGGGTCGGTCCAGCATAGCTTGATCGTCATGCGGCCTCTATACGACGTTAACCGTTCGCGCGCCTGTAAGTATTTAGCATGTAATGATAATTCAGCAAGACTTGTACCTCAGACGGAAACACCTTTCTTGTCGTCGAGTGTTTATCCCTGTCGGGAACCATTGGGCGGGCAATGTTCGCAGACTCAATCCATACTGGACGACATTAACACGGAAGAATGCTGAAAAACACCAACCTACTCCGCATTCGATTGCCCCAGCCACGGTCGTCCACTTTGCCGTCTCCGTCAAATACCACGCGTTCGCCAATGTCTTCTACCCCCAGAGATATCAGTCCACGGCCATCGCCGTCCCCAGAGGGTAAACCCGAGTCGTCGAACAGAGCATTGAAGGATTCAATGTGCGGAGACACAAATTCATTTAAAATACTGTATGTTGAGCCATCCTTTGAAGGATTTCTAAAGGACTCTTCGCGGTCAAGGGTATTGAATGTCGGTTTCCGCCTTGTGTGCTCCGCGTCCGGCATGTCCGAGAGATTTCGCAAAATTTTGAAACTGACTACACGTGACTGTGTTTCCGGATCCGTGTGTGGCGGTGCGGTGTGGCAGTGCTTGCTTTTGGCGGCAAGTCATCCTGCGAAAAGGTATAAAGCCTTGCGCTTTGTCTTTCCTCGTACAATGTTCGGCTCTACTTGGGGAAATAATCAGCAGCAAGGCCAGCAGCAACCTTCTGCTTTTGGCCAACCTTCAGCGTTTGGCGCACCTGGTAGGCCCTCCAATCTCGCGTTGATTCACGATCTCAACTTGTCTCAAGCTTTTGGTGGCGGTACTGGTGCTTTTGGCCAGAATACGCAGCAGCAGCAACCCCAGACTAATCCTATGTTTGGAAACCTCACCGCGAGCACGAGCAATAACACCGGTGGTGCTTTTGGTACGCGTTTTTCCCCTGTACTGTCCGGTCTAATCCGACCATCTTTAGGCGCGTTTGGTGGCACTAATACTGCACAGACCCCTGCTACAAATCCTATTTTTGGTGGAGCGAAGCCTACCCCAGGGTTCGGGGCGTTCGGGGGTACCGCCAATGCATTCGGTGGTGGAAGCGCATTTGGCGGGGGTAGTACAACGACGACCAGTGCTTTTGGCCAACCCGCCAACAATACTACCTCTGCCTTCGGTCAAACCAATCCTATGTTCGGAAAACCCGCTACAGGGGCGTTCGGACAACCGGCGACCGGTATGGTGTATTATCTTGTTTCTATCGTTCAAGTCGCTCATTGCTATAGCCAATAACATGGAGAATGTACCGCCCGTCACAACTGGAAGCTCCAATCCTCCATATGCTCAGTTTTCCGAAAAGGATATCGGCGCAGCCAACTCCAACGTGATAAACAACTATCAATCCATCTCTTGCATGCCGGCGTATCGCGGCACTTCTTTCGAAGTGGGTAGTAATTGACATTGTTTTCGACGAGATCCAACTGCTGTACAGGAGTTACGACTGCAAGATTATGCTCAAGGTCGGAAGACAGCTGGTGCCTTTGGACAATCTGCTACTTTTGGTGGAGTCCAGCAGCCGGCCAGTAACATATTTGGTCAAGCGCAAGCTCCTGCCCAACAGACCTCTGTATTTGGTGGTGGTACCACACAGCCGACTACAGGCTTTGGTGCGTTCGGTAGCACAGCGCCTGCTGCCGCTGCACCTGCGTTCGGAACAGGCACGTTCGGTCAACCGCAGCAGCAACCAGCGCAGGGCTTCGGGGCATTTGGTCAGCAGCAACCACAGCAGCAACAGCAGACTGGCATATTTGGCGGAGGCACCACCAATACGTTCGGCAACAACAACGCTTCCAAGCCCGCATTTGGCGCTTTCGGTTACATTTTCTCTGGCGTTCTTTATACTTCAGCTGATATTTGAATTTTAGGCGGAGGTGGAGCCTTTGGCGGCAACAACACCAACCCTTTGGGCGGAAATACCGCGCAGCCTGCCCAACCAAGCGTGTTTGGCGCGCCCGCAGCACAGACGACAAATTTCGCCTTCGGTACGAATCATAATGGCGTGGCCGGACCTTTTGCTCATTTTTGTCCCCAGGTAATAATGCCAATAACAACGCACCCAAACCCGGTCTCTTCGGCCAGCCTGCCCAACCCACCCAAAATGTCTTCGGGGGTTCAAACATTTTCGGCAACCCGACCCAGCAGCAAGCGCCTGCACAGCAACCTTCGGCCTTTGGGTTTGGTACGAATACCAACGCTCAGCAGCAGCAGCAGCAGCCTGCCAATCCTAATCCTCGTAAGTTTCCTTAGCCGGGTTATAAGTCAGGAAGTTGATATACGATCCTAGTGTTTGGTGGCGGCGCTACAAATCCACTGTTTGGTGGTGGCAATGCGTTCGGTAACAATAACACTCAGCAGCAGCAGCAGCAGCAACAAGCGCCCCTTTTTGGTGCCAAACCCGCTTCCACACTGTTCCCGTCGTTCGGCGCGACGAACAACAATGCTCCCGCCACCACGGGGATTTTTGGCAACAACCTTGGTCAACAAAACCAACAGCAGCAGCAGCAGCAGCCCGGCTTTGGGAGCATGTTTGGTGGAAATAAGTCTCTCGCCCCTCCTCTCGGGCAGTCCAACTCGATGGGCGGGTCTGTCTTGTTCGGCAACCCAAACAACACGTTCACGGCCACTGCCAGCAATGCTGGCGCGCAAGGGACGCTAACCGCATCCATCGCTCAGCCGATCGCAACCGATTTGTTTTCCATGCTACCTCCAGGACCACGCGCTGTGAACCTCGAACAGTCAACGAAAAAGAAAGTCCCCTTCTTTGTCGACGTGCCCACACGTTCCCCAATACCTCGTGTTGGGCTGAGCTACACGCCCGCTTCCTCGAAGCTGCGTGGATTCGGTGCCTCGA
Source organism: Mycena haematopus (assembly GCA_029281435.1). Lineage (NCBI taxonomy): Eukaryota > Fungi > Basidiomycota > Agaricomycetes > Agaricales > Mycenaceae > Mycena > Mycena haematopus. The sequence continues at coordinate 49,153 of JARJCV010000215.1, forward strand.
CGTCAACACCTCAAAGTTCCCCAGGCAATCCGTTCGCCTTTTCGAACATGTCGTTGACGAACGGCAAGCCTGGCGTCCTGTCTCTCAGCCGGGGGAGGGACTCCCCGGATTCCATACTGCGCAGTTCAAGCCCATCGCTAGGAAGCGGTTCCCGACACAGCGTTAAAAAGTTGATTCTCGACAAGAAGGTCGAGCCGGCGGAACTGTTCAATAAGTCGGGTGGAACCAGCTCTCCGGGGTCTGCGCGGGGCAAAATCACATTCAGTCCTGCGCTGAGTATCGCGGCACGGGAGAAGGAGAGCGCGGCTGCACAGATCCGGCTGATGGACTCGCCTACACCAGCGCCGCGCGCACCTGCGAACCGATTCACCGCGCAGAGCACGCAGAACGCGTCTCAGAACGATGCGGACGAACCGTCGGGGTCATCAGCGAATCCGGAAGAAGGGGAGTACTGGGTACGACCGGACCTTGCAACGCTGCGCCAGGCGGGGTACGAGAAGTTGTCTTCTTTCCCCGACCTCGTCGTGGGCCGGGTGGGCTACGGGGAGATCCACTTCTTGGAGCCGGTGGATCTGACGGGGCTACCGAAACTCGGGGCGCTACTGGGCGAGGTGGTGCGCTTCGACGACAAGGAGTGCAGTGTGTATCCGGATAGCGACGAGGTGGATAAACCGCCACCGGGTTCGGGGCTGAACGTACGCGCTCGGCTTTCGTTGCTGAGGTGCTGGGCGGTGGACAAGGCGACGCGGGAGCCCATCAAAGACGCGTGCCATCCGAACGCAGTTAAGCACCTGAAGCGGTTGAAGAACATGAAGGATACGCACTTTGAGGGTTCGACCTCGCGCGGGGGGAGTGGACATTTACCGTGGATCATTTCTAACCTCACAAATGTCTGCTCAAACGTCCATATCTCTCTCTCCGTCAATGCTTTCCTTTCCTGCACTGTCCTCTTGGTAGCACATACAGCTCTTGTCCCGTAGTCAGTAGTACATATTCTATTTAGGTAGTTAGGTAGTCAACTTGTATTGCGCTCATGACTGGAAATAAAAACATGCCATAAATATCTTGAGCTTTCGGAGCAATGCCGGATTCTTCCGAACCCACTCGTCCATCACCTAAAAAAGGAAATAACTTACCTCGGGATGAGTAAGCCGTTCGTAATGAGTCGGCGTTGTACTGGGCGCGGCCAAAGCTGACCAGCGCTGACGGTCTGTCGAATACGCACGGGATTTGTTCTTGAACTCGAGCATGAAATTTAATCGTCGATCAACGCAACGACGGCCACCACCGGTGGTCGTGAGAACACTGGAAGTAGCTTGAAATGTAGGTAATCGTATTGATATATTATTCGAGTAGAGCAAGTCGTCGGACGGATTATGCGTTGACCTGGATTCCAATTCGATTCTCCTAGGAGGCCTGTAAGCAACGTCGGGAGGAAACGGATGGCTAGCGGTTGCTCCCTCGAGTCATGTGACCGTCTGGCATTCCGTTCCGGCGATTCGCGGTAGAGTTTTCTGCCGAAAATGGGCAACCTATAAAGAGCCTCAACATCCTCCGCTGAAGCTCATTATCAACTCGCTCACCCTTTTAAGCAAGGCACCCTATTCTATACCTACCATGAAGGTTGCTGCATTCGATATTCCTCTTATCTTTCGCTAACCTTTGGACACTAGTTGGCATCTGAAGACCAAATCCAAGCCCACACAGCTGCTTCGCGTCGAGGCGCTCTGGAAGGGTTTCTCGCCGGTGGTACCGTTGCTACATTGGGATCTATGTACGCCCACAGGAGATGGGCGTACTACCGAAGCCTGCCTCCGTCTCTCAAAGTCCTGGGCGTCTTGATTGTTGCAGCACCCATGCTCTCAATTCAGGCCGAACGACGCGGTCTGGAGTACGACAAGTCTCAGTGGTGCGTCAAGTGTCTTTCATAAAGCCCACGAGCGAGTTGTTCATCCTCGAATACAGGGAAGGAGACGGCGCACGACTACTAGAAGCGCATGAGCAACACCAGCTGACCAAATGGGAGGGCATGTCTACCCGCGATAAGATCGCAGATTGGGCTTCACGTCACGAATATTCTATCATCATTGGCGGTTGGGCACTGAGTCTTGTCGCCGCTGGTACCATCATCAATCGTAACAAGTAGGTTGTTCTTTATTTCATGCGGTTGCCGCTAACCCAGGGTCCAGATTCCAAACTCCTGCACAAAAAGTCGTCCAGGCTCGTATGTGGGCCCAAGGATTGACCATTGCAATAATTCTGAGCGCGGCTGGCTTGAAAACTACGCACAACAAGGGAGAGTCGGCGAGCAGGGTACGTCACAATCCTCACATTGGTTGCGTAGCTTGACGCCTTCTTTCTTTCTTTAGCCACCTCCAGATCACTCATGGATCGAAGTGGTTAGTCGGCATTCATTCTTCCACCTGCCATCAGGCTGACTTCCTTTTCACAGGTGGAGCAACACGAGAAAGAACGACATGAGGAGGAGCGAATAAAAGCTCGCCTTGCATCGGCACAACGACGTGGTGCCCCTGATGTCCCGACCTGAATGCGTATAGACTATAGACTTGGGATTTAATGACGAGTGTATACTATAATGGCCTTGCAATTGTATTTTTCCGAACTGGATAATACAAACGTCTTTATAGCGAATTCACAGCCCACGACCGCCTTGGCTGATGATCAAGACCCTCATCCTCGAGATAGTGGTGGCTTGTTCTGTGAATCTTTTCCTTTTCTCTGTTCGGCTTGAACCGGCCGATAAGCCTATAGTAAGCAAGCTTTCCAACCATCGCGTCCCGATTTGGCTATCCATTTTCCCGATTAGTACGCCAGCTTAGTGATTTGCGCGGAATTACTCAGAATTGCGTGCTCGATGTTTGGTTGCTCCATAAGGACCGTTGTTATATACCCGTTGTAGGCTCCTGCGCCTGAGATCTTTGTTCCCGTCCACCAGCACAGTACCAGCACTTACTATGTCTGCTTCAGAAGCTTCCTCATCTTCGTCCAAATCCAAAATGCTTCGACTGCCTCTATCGAAGGAAGATCTAGACACTATCAACGCGCATCTTCGCACACTCACCCCGGAGGAAATCCTCGCATGGGCAGTCGAGTCTCTGCCAGGGCTGTACCAAACCACGGCCTTCGGGCTCACGGGCCTCGTCGCAATAGACATGCTCTCCAAACTCACGTCCTCCCCGCCACCACTGATTTTCCTCGACACGCTGTACCACTTCCAGGAGACTTACGAGCTCGTGGAAGAGGTACGGCAGCGGTACGACGTCCCTCTCCACGTATACAAGCCCCAAGGATGCGAGACCGTCGGCGACTTTGAGAAGAAATTCGGCCAGCGGCTATGGCAGACGAACGAGGACCTGTACGACTTTGCCATCAAAGTGCGGACCTTGCTTACAATTTTCTGATCTGAGTTTTGACGACATTGATCCAGGTGGAGCCCGCGCGACGAGCATACCAGGACCTTGGCGTCAAGGCTGTGATCACCGGCCGACGACAGAGCCAGGGCGGCGACCGTGCGTCGCTGCAGCCCCTCGAGGTCGACGAGACTGGGCTGCTGAAGCTAAATCCCCTCTTCGAATGGACGTTCCCGATCGTAGAGTGGTACATCGCGGAGTACAACGTGCCGCGCAACAAACTGCTCGATCAGGGCTACCGCAGCGTCGGCGATTGGCACAGCACGGTCAAGGTCGGCGAGGGCCAGAGCGAGCGCGCGGGCCGCTGGGCGGGCAAAGAGAAGACCGAGTGCGGGCTGCATCGGAATTACTTCGCAATGCAAGAGCAGGCTGAGAAAGCTGTGAGTACTTCTTTCAGGGCGCCATCCTCCTGCTGATTGAATGCCGTAGTCGGAGTCCCCGTCGTTGTTGACATCAAAAGTAGCTATTTGTGTATAATTGCTCGAGGTCGAACGGCCTTGCTGTTGTATTGTCATTTTCAGGACGTCGCGGACCCTAGATTGTTGTATTCTGTTTTGAATAAATATTTCCAATAGCTGATTGAATGCCGTAGTCGGAGTCCCCGTCGTTGTTGACATCAAAAGTAGTTATTTGTGAATAATAGCTCGAGGTCGAACGGCCTTGCTGTTGTATTGTCATTTTCAGGACGTCGCGGACCCTAGATTGTTGTATTCTGTTTTGAATAAATATTTCCAATAGCTGTTGCATTGAATGTTTAATGAGTCGAGGAACGCGGAGTTTCCCAACTTACAGATCTGAAATAGATTCCGGCCACGGGTCGAGTTTTCGAGAGGATTAGCCATAGTCCACAACAAACCGCCGTCAAAGAAGAGTTTGCCGTGGCATAAGGCGATGTTGGAGGACCTTGATTAAAGCGAGGTAGTTATATGCGAGATGGAATAGTTATCACTGTCGAAGCATTTGAATTGTGTAGCGACCGCTGACTTCAAGAAGGTTAGGAAGCCGCTGCCTTGAAATTAGTCCGCTTTCCGATGATCAATGCAGATCGTGAACCAGGGTGCGCTCACGAAGAAATTGTCCCGAAAGTGGCATTGGCAAGCCGGAGTAGAAATGCGAGTCTCGTGAATGTAGCGATATGCGGCTCGAGTCAAGATGCGAAGCAACTGTCCAAGGCAAGTGTCCAAGCGTAAAAGACTCGTAGTTCGGCAAAAGAGGGTAGATTTCTGCACGAACCAGCGAATCAATTGATATGCACGGAGTTCGGTAATTTGAAACTAGCCGTTGGTGAAAGTGGAAGAAAACCCAGTGACCGCGAGGGCGTTCGACACGCAGCCAATATTGCAATCTTCAGTACAGTGATAGCTAGCAACAGACGGGAGGCAGCGGACAGAGATTCTGTGGTCATTCAGCGTGAGACTTCAAAACTGTGGCCCGGGATAACTTGAGGTTGGCCAGCAGTCAGATCTTCAGAACTCGCGCCCTACAATTCTCAAGCTCGGATTCGTTCTCGACAAATCGCGTGTACACGTCGTAGGCATCGTCGGACAAGTTGAAGATGGAAGGTCGAGACTCGAGAGCAACTGATGAGGTGGCTGTGCTAGACTCCGAGGCTCGGCCGAAAATTCAAACGCGGCAGCCGCTCGTCCGACGGTCTGAGCTCAGTACACTCGTCCTTTCTTGCCCTGCTTTAGATTTTCTTCCTTTTCTGCGTCTTTCTTGGCGGCTTGCTTTACTGTGGCTCATCTCATTCTAATTGAAATGATCCTCGATGTTGCGTTGCAATCCCAGTCTGGAAGATTAGCTCTCGTTCCCGGGGACCCACCAACTGCGACACTCTCACACTCAGACTCGTTGATGGATCCGTGCCGAGTTGCGACACTGTCAGACAAAATCCTCCAGTCTGGCGCGGGCAAGACGAGTTGCGACACTGTCGCATATTTACCAATACTTGCACGCCGTGGCCACTTGAGGTTCACAATCTTCACTTCTTGGAATTTTGAGTACAACCCCTCATTTATTGATGCATTAATTACTGCTACAGAGTGTCTACTGCTACGTACAGTGATGATTCGTATAGAAAGTGTGCACAATATTAGTAATAGTATGCTCGCGTGACGTTCACGCCCCCTGCGTCTGCGGTCCTCGTTCTCGCTACCCACCACAGCGTCGTGCGAGCATGTCCACAAACCCCGCGCTCGAGACGCAGGTCGTCGCACACCCGTCGTCGCTCCCACCCGCTCCTCGCCTAACTCTCCACCCCACCAAACGAAGAAAAGAGAAAGACTCACATCGAGTCCTGCTCCTGGAGACTAAATGGCGTCTCCTCATCCTAATGGCACGCGCACGCGGACGATGTGCTGAGGGGTAGTGTACACTGAGCATGCATTCATATTGCATCAATGCGATGCGATTGACGAGGATGAGACAGACGTACCTTTCGAGCACGGGCGCTTCCCCCAAGCCCAAGTCGTGCGCACGAATTTGCTCGATCCAGAGGCGGAAGAGCGGCTGTACACAAGCTCATGAGCGCGCGCTGGTGAACGTAGCAAAAAAAGGCGCCATACCTCGTAATACCGCAAGCTCCCCATCGCGCAAGTCTTGCGCGTACAAAATCAGATCCAATGTCTGAAATTCCCTGAGAATTATGAAGATACAACCGCAAGAAAGAAAGACACGCACGGAATGGCTTCCCCCTGAGGCCTCCCTTCATCTTGCGCCCCACGCCCTCACCGAACCATCTCCGAATCCATATCCCCATACTCGCTCATCGCGAAGCCCTAGTGCGTATGCGCGCGGAGGATGCTCTTCGACCTGCGAGGCTACGCGTTCGCGACTATACGACGAGGCTCTTCCCCGTGTCGCGGAAGGCAGACGACGGGTGAGCAATCGGGTACGCACGTTGGCCTCGGGGGGCGAAGCATACGGTGCAGGTGCCAAGATCCCTCCCTCACCCGATGTTGAAATTCCACGCCAAAGCGCGAGAAACGCGTCGTGCAGGAACATGAGCACGGGTCCGAATGCGAGCACAATGCCACGTACCATTGTGCACCTCCCGGACTCCGAATTCCGTTCAATATACCGGAGTGCTTGCGCGAGGGAAGCACTTCCGTGTCTTGTCACTCGCGCGTATTGGGAGGGCTCGCGAGTCGCTGAGTCAATCACGGGTGATTTAGCGCAAGTCCAAAGAGCGAGAATGAAGATCAACACACTTTTGACTCCAGTCCTAGGTCCTCACTCTCCCTCTACACGTCGGACAGGTGGATGGACGAGCAGGCGGAGCTGGGCAGGCTTGGGGCAGGCAGTTGAGGGGGACGATGGTGGTACGGAAGGAAGAAGCAATGATGCCATCAGCTCCGAGTCATTGATTGATCTCCCGAAGGACTCCGAAAGCGGACTGTGTCGCAACTCATCGCACCACTCCAGACTGGTGAGTTTTCCACGACAGTGTCGCAATTGCCATCAACTAACCGACGAGTCTGAGCCTGGCAGTGTCGCAGTTAACACATCCCCGAGACTTGCCGATATGGGATGCCCGGACTCTATACATGGCCCGTGTTGATCCCTACCTGATTTCGGGAGCGGACTATGACTGTCCTTACTGGACAAAACCCCGATGCTCATCGATGCCGATGCATGAGCATTGATGCTCATCCATGCCAATGCATGAGCACGCATGAGCATGCATCCCTGGCCCATGCGCATGCATGCCAAGTTATTGCAAGGTACGATGTGCATTCATGTTGACTGCATGCCAATTATTTCAGCGAGAATTTCATCCATGAGCATCCATACCGCATGGATGTGCCCTGCATCTGTGCGCATTCATGACCATCAATGCGCATGGCCACGGCACTTCCACCACTCGATTTTTTAGGCCAAAATGGACCCCAGATGGGAAGAACTTCAAGCTCCGTAATAATAATTTTTGTCCTCCGTGCTCTCTCACCCGACGATTTGGATTTGTATATGTCCTTGTCTTCCTGGACAATCTTTCTTTCCTGCCATTGTCCAGGAAGAATGGTATTACTTAGCTCGATTCCCGACGCATCTCCTTCCTGTTTTGCTTCCCAATCCTGTTCAATCAATATAGGTAAGTATCAGAATTTGTTGAACCCCCTGTCTCCCCTACATTCATCAACATTGAAATAGGTCGGAATCCGCGCGAAATTCCCAAATGAACCTGAATTGTAACGAGATCCCAACCGATGGCGGCATGCATGCACCATTGATGGTGAAATTTGACGGAGAGGTCTGTGATCACAGCAGCATGCATGCTACCTGCGAGCGGAAGAGATGAGCACAAACTCGGCACGCATCGGTCATGGATGGCCACCCATGCGCATCCATGACCATTCGTGCGCACCGATGGCACTGATGCTCATTCATGCGCACTGGGGTTTTGTCCAATAACGACCGTCATAGCGGACATCTGTCCGGACGTAGTTGAATCCAGGATTATTGAGAAGGAGGCAATTCAGCACCACTATCTCAGAAGAATGCTTGGGCTAACAGCAAGGTCAATGACAGCCATCCTGTTTTCCGAAACTGGTCTCGAACCAATCCGGTACCGAAGAGTGCGGCAACTTCTAAATTACCTCCTACATCTCGTTGTTCTCGATGCCGACTCGCGGCTTGTTGCAGACGGACTGCTGGACTCCCTCGACCTCGCTAGGCAACAAAAGATATCATGGATAAATGACATATCTATTGTCCTTTCAAAATTGCCGGTGCCCATCTTCTGGGGTCAGCGCACCAAACGCAATTGCCAAGACGACGATTGAAGGTCTGCTCAAGAACCTCACATACTCAATGGAGGAATTCATCCAGGCCGAGATCTTGTCATACAGCAAAACGCGCGACCTCTTTGCTGACCGGCTCGAAATGGTCGACAAAAAACTGGTCAGGAAAGTCTTGTTCTTCCGGCATTACTTGCGCGTCAGCAATGAAAAACATCGCCGGGCGCTGACTCATATCATGCTCTCTGGGCATTCTCTCGCTAGCGAAAGGATGACATGGGCTAATCGTGATCGACCCGGGTCTGTCCCGCAAAATTGGCGGTTATGTCGGTTCTGTAAAATCTGCATTGAGGACCCCGTCCATGCACTGTTTGGCTGCAAGCACCCGCCGCTGATAGACATCCGGAGACCTTTCTTCGTGCGACTGTTCCGCACGCTGCCGGACATGAAGGGCAAGCACACGGATGCAGGCCTGTTCTTCCGAGATCTGATCTCACGGCGTGAAACCACTGCACTTCTTGCAAAATATGCCTATGACGTGCTCGAAATCTTCTATGCAACCCCCATGCTTAGAATTAGACGAGAGTTCTACCTCTCTCATGCGCAGACTGTGCCGGTCCCCCCACCAGCATAGATACTGCTCCGGTTTCTTCTTATTATGTTCTCGTTCCTCTCTAGCATTCTGCATGCGCGCCCAACGGGACTGCAGTGCCGGCTTCAAAAGCACAACTTCTGGCAATGCGGGGATTTTTCCCTCGGGGTTTTCAACCGTATTGACCCGCCGGATGTTCGTCCGTGTCCGGCAGGAAGTTATTACTGATGCTGCGGGTTCTCCGCCCCCGATGGTAGTGTGTTGTGCTCTAAGGGCTTCTCGGAGTTAGATATGGATTAATACCCATGTTCTCGCGACGTATTTGTCCTTAGTAAACTGGCTGTTCCAACTGTGGGACCGTGCCAGTATAATATATCCTCCTCCTCCTTATCCGGGACCGCATCATCGGTGCCACAGTGGTGGTGGGCCGAATTGTTCAATTTCTTTCCCCTTCGACCTATTGAACTGATACTGTACTTACCCGCCTCTTCAAGTTCTGGCGCATTACTGATACGCTGAAATAGACGGTGGCGGTGGCGGTCCCAAAGAGGTAAAGGGGTGGTGGCGGAACAACGATACTTTAGGGGAAGGTGTCCTCGTACCATTCAGTCAACTGGCTATGGACGACGTATTCGTCCGGTATCACAGACAGACAGACTTGGAGGGGATCCGTCGTCTCTTATTCACCCGTTCTTTCACCGACAAAAGTGGGGAGCTTCACTGCATTCTGTCTCTTTCATGAACCTGATGTTGCGCCCCAGATAACAACAATCGAACTGTGGCCACCCAGTCCTCCTATCTCCTTGGCGGGCTCGGTTTGGGGCTTGTTCTCCGTGCAGGCCGTGCAGGCGGCCGATGGAGTTATTCTGGCATCCTGTTATGCCTCGCTGGGGCGGCCCTGTACGGTTGGAAACTTGTAGTTGCACATGCCCTCGACCGTCAGTATTGGAAGTTATGTTCCGCCATTCAAAATTCGCTTGTTCGTCCCGAAGCACCCGGTGCTTTGCTCCTCGCGGCTCGATACGACTGGCACGATAAAGCAGCTGAAGGAGAGGTGCTGGAAGAAATCGTCGGCATCTGCAAAATGGGTGTGTTCTCTTTTTCTGCGCAAAACCTAGCTGAAGGGGTTCTACCTTGCGCAGACCAAACTTTGGACCAGATACACATTCAGCACCTGTCGGATCCTAAGTGGACTGTTTCGGCTTCGTCGTTATTGGTGGACAGGGTGCTCCAGCACTCTCGAATGTTGGGCATCAATGCTGTAATTCTAACATCAACACAAGCCCAAGAACAGGAGCGCATATACTCGCGAATTCAATTCGAATCACTCAAATGGAGGCTTGACTCCTCCACGAACACTGGTTCCTGGCTCGCTCCTCAGACTATCCAGATTTATAAACTACGCCCCTCCTCAGTAGACCCCATACATCTCGTCCGCGACATCGATCCTTCTGCATATAATACAACAGACCGCACTATCTTCCTCACATTGGACACTACCACCTTGACTGCTCTACCACATACGGAGCTACCACATACGGAGCGTCTTCTGTGTGCTGTGTCTCGCTCTATACAGTCTTTGACAACTGGCGAAGGCATCTGTCGTGTGTTTGAGTACACGTTCACCTCAATCTGCGTTGCTCTGGAGCGTGATCGCCCAGATTTCTTCATGGACGCCAAACCCTCTTGTTCTATTGCGCAGTTCATTGCAAGGGAAGGTACGAAGACGTGCGTTACCACATACCTAGACAAGCCATGGACTGGCATGGTGGACTGGGGAATTACGAATCGAAAGGTCGAAGAAGCAGACCGCTACGGGTTGCTGATGCCCGCAATCAATGGGGGCCTTGTCTTGCAATATGAGGAAATGGTACGCCAGTTTCTCGGAGCAGCTAAATAAGATATCTCATCTTTTCTTTCAGTGTCGTGACCCTGGCAATAACTTTGAAGTACAAAGTATGCTCGCGTTCCTCATTATATTAACCTACTTGCATTGAACTGTGCCATGCGTGGCTGCGAGACCTTTTCAAAGATGTCCTCCCTGACGATTGGAACACCCCTCCCCAATTCGAAGGCCAGGATGGGGAGTCTGGCAGAGCATTAGAAACCTCTCTTTTAGGGGGCGAGCTTCGAGCCTCGTGGCACGACGGAGAGAATTTTCATCCGAAAAGGTTTCTGAAGCTACGCGGCCTCTGGATAGGACCATCGCAACGTAAGTATCCAAGTCCAGAGCCAAGCTGTCTCCCCTTGACACACTACCACAGCAGGACTTCAGTCTCCTCTCCGTGAAATAGGTTCCATTTTCTTCCATCTTGTGTCTTCAAATAGTCTGACATTGGCGTTGTAGACAAGGGACAACTTCAAAATTTTCGACAAAGGGTCTTGGGCACTGCACCATTCAACATCCGCAAAGGGTTCGCAGACTTGATCAGGACCAAAAACCCTGAGACAAGCACACGTCTGAAATTAGACGTGCGGGGAGCATTGCTCCGAGCTTCCTCTGCTCCAATTGGTAGTGTCTTTTCGACTGAACAGGCCCATTCAGACCGCACCGTCGTGGCGGCTTGTGGTTTGGAACGCGAACGACTCGGACAGGTACTTTCATTGGCCCCTTAACCCTCTCCTGGCTTATTTATTCTGGGACAGCGAGCTAGTCTCAGGCTTCTGAGAGGAGTGACAAGTCTGTAGATTGGAAAACCCATTAGTATACATTCTCTATGAATATTATTTCGACCTCTTCAACTTCGAGCCAAGAGCTAACGCTGCCCATTCCTTGTATTGAGCATATTCTAGCTACAACAAGTGTTGAGAAAAACAAATCCAACAGTAAACGTGTCCCAGACTGGATATCCGGTCAAGAAATGTCGAAACGCGCCAGGTTGCTTCTTATCCTGGCCGGGTTGTCAGTCATGCGGTTCGTATATTGTGAATGGAGGAGGGTAAGACTCAGGATAATATTGAGCTCAGCTATGTCCCCTTTCAGAACGGTACACACCCTGTTGCAGTGCTGATGCGCGAGCCCGCCTGTTCAAGGCAACCGTGAAGTTGCTCCGAGTCTTGGACCGCATCAACGATGAACAAAGATTCTGAGGCTCGAAGGAAACACCAAAAACTAGGTGACCCAACCCTCGATGTCTGTCCCTAGGTGCTCAAGTAACGCGAATTTCGCGGCGTTAACCTTGATCTAGCAGCGTGAAGTGCTGCACCGTTTGGCGTCCACGGGGCCGTCTATCCAGCTTCATTGTGTATAGCGTCTGTCTACGAAACAAGCTCAGCAACTGCATCGCCATCGTATTACTCGCAATATTGGCCATTGGCACTGCAGCCTGCAAATAATCGCTGGGAACATTTCCATGACCGGATGACGGAAGTGAACATAAACTGAAGGCATCCCTTGAGGCATTGAATAACAAGGCAGCAGCTTCGTGCCGAAGCATGGGATTTGCGACATGATGTTCGGTGATGTGCGCCTTCTACATAGCGAGCATGTATTCGGTTGCAGGGATTGCTGAAACGAACTGAATCAACTACATATCAATGGGCGGCTCGACATACGACGTAAAGAGAATACCATTCGTGTCATCCAGATCCCATCGCTGTTTTGGGAGACGAAACGCCGATACCTCGATTTGGAAGGTCGTTGTGAGTGGTCAACGCGTAGAGTCTGGCGAGAATGAGGTTACGCTATCGCGGACGTGGATTCAGAGCCAGCGCAAGCGCCGCATTAGACGACTCCGGTTTCTTGCAACGGCATGTACTTGGACCCTCAACTTGATTACTTTTATCCAACCGCACACGGTGATCCACAGATCCACTACGCCGTTAGATACTCCTCGACGCGTTCCAGCAAATCCGCCTTCTTTCCAGATGTAGGCTGTGATTTGCTCTTCAGGAAATTCTATAGGAAATAAATTGAGCAACGGCATCGTCACGATCACGACGATCACAAACCTTGAGTTGTTCCACCGTAAGCTAAAGTGAAATGAAAGCGAATCTGGTTGGCAGTGTTTTTTTCGTAGTGAGAGGAACAACTTACCTTCTTGAGGGTGTCGTCGGCGTATCGGGTTCGGATCTCTTCCTCAGTCGTATCACCCTCCTATCGTTCGTTATTTGAGACACCCAAAGAGGTCAAAAATAAAAGCAGCATGCGTACCGCCTTCCGCTTGGTGCCCTTCTTCTCGACAACAGGGGCAGAAGACAATGCAGTTTCGTCATTTGCAACCGCCACTTTCCAAGCTTCGAGGAGCTTTCCGGCGCGCTGTCGTCCCACGTTAGAACAAGTCGAGAAAAAAGGAAAAGTGTCGAAGGACCTTATGTATCATGTCCACCTTGGGTGCAGTAAGATCTTCGAACGAATCTACATCGAATTCCTCTCCGAAAGCAGTAGCCTGTAATTGCGCATTATGATATGCCAAGGCTGCAAGGAGCTTGAATATTTCGTGAGGTGCACAGATTTTGCTGTATACGGACCAGGATTAGGATACGAGTCTGGAGGGTAGGCCCCGTTCTTGACAGACTTGTCGATCCAAGCCCGAGCAGCATTCTTCACCTCGTCCGATGCTGTTGGTCGGGGTGTGTGAGGTCGGTCTTAGGACAACAGATTAGACGGAATAGAATCTACCTCGGCACCCCGTCTCAATCGGTGCAGCACGAATGTCATCGCAAATGGCAATGGGATCAGGTGGAATCCAGCAGGATCTGTCCATCCTCCTTCGTCCTGTTTTTCTTCCTGGTAACCCGAAATATGAGCCAGAATATCGACAAACAAATGTCGACGACGTACTTGCGGTAGAAGCGCACAGAAGGTGGGTGATGCATTTCTCCGAGTCAAGGACAGGACCAAGCCCATCTTCTTTTTCTTCACCATGACTTGAGGAGCGCGCTGAAGGTGCGCTTGCTGCCAGCGTAAGTCTGATGCGTCGTAAACGGGGTGTCTCTTTAGCTGGGAGTGGTTTTACCATTTCATCCGGGTAGATGAACAGAGAGTGCTTAATATTATCTTCGAATAACAGTTCCGAACGGTCCTTGAATCCGAGTAGTTTCAAACCTGATCCTGGTTAGTTGACTCTGAAGCAGAGCGAGAAAACGTACCCGGTGCCATCCCAAGGGTCCGGAACGATCGTATGTCTTCAGCCGTGTAAAATGGCTACCAGGAAATTCATCAGCTGCTGTGATTTCAAAGTGGACATACCCGTTGCCCGGGTTCGACGACTCTTGTCCCACCACTGTGGTCGTCGTCGTCGTCCGCCGCAGCGCCAACGTCCATCCCATACATTATCTTGGTTTTGTCCACCTCCGCCTGCCGGTCCTCATCAACGTACACCGTCCTCGACGTTGCGACTTCCATACGCTCCCCTAGGTCGACAAAATACTTGTAGGACCCTTTCTTTTGCTCCGTCACGAGCCCGTATCTGAGGGTATGCTAAGCAAGCAGTAGTTAGAGGCGGAATCCTCTACCAACCCTTTGACGCCTATTGAGAACCCGTCAGCGAGTTGGAAGGGAACACTGAATTGTGCGCGCTTGGGCACTTCATGGAAGCGCATTTGAGCGAGGAGGTCTTCGATCCTGGATATTGAGATGGATTCTGGCAGAACGGAGGGATCGGCCTGGTCCATGTCGTCCTCGTCCACAAGATTATTGGGCAGCAACACCGACTGCGCAGTATGGGCAGTGCATTCTTGGAGATGGATATGAGACACGCACTGAGTAGAATTTGGAGACGTCAAAAGGCTTCTCGGGATGCTGATGAAGAACGGCTCGACCGTTACACCTGATTGTGTTAAATCCTAGCCCAGCAGTCAAAGGATGAAGTGGAAAGCAGGAAATGCGCACTATGAGGGTTGTTCTCGCTGACTTCACCAGCTGCTTGGCTCCTGGGCCAGAATGTGGGTCGTCTTCGTCTGTGATCAAAAAGACTCTCTTTGTCGCAGTTTTCGGAGCTCTGTCGAAGGATTAAACGGGGGGTTGCCACTAGACGAGAAAGCTGACCCATCACGCAAAACCCAGTTGCAGCTGGTGAAAACGTCGCCCATCGCAACTCTCTTCCCATCAGTCAGAGGCGGGAATTGCTTCTTGAGCTCTTCAGTATCTTCACGGAAGGCTTCGCAGCGAATTTAGGGGCGTTTTTCTTTATGACTAGGGACAAACCAACCATCCAACAACTGAATCAGTTCTTGGATCTTGGGCGCACTCAGAGGCTCGATGGGCTGGTACACATAGCAATTCTTCTTGATTTCCGAGCCGTTGCGGCTGCTGGTTTCCGCTTTCCTGGTCTTGGCATGATAATATCACTCACAGAAAGCATAATAGGTGCCGGATATATCTCACTGTGTTGAAGAGCAATATGCCGACAGCGTCACTGGGCCCAGTGATGACTTTCTTCTTCTGAATCTGCATTGCGGCGTCAAGGGCGGCGTAGGCGTGACAAGTTTGGACATTTTCGTAGACAGGGTCTTCGCGTAGTTCGAGCATAGATTCAGAACAGTCAATACAGAATAAAATAACGTCTTTCTTGCTCTCCAAGTGCTAGGAGAGTGAACGTTGAGGAGATAGCCAGACCTTGATGCGGCAACTTACGGATGCATAACATGCCGCTTGCCTCATCGTCCGACGGGGACGGCGACGGTGAGCTCATACAATCCAATACACTCGTCCTTTCTTCCCCTGCTAGATTTTCTTCCTTTTTTGCGTCTTTCTTGGCCGCTTGCTTTACTATAGCTCATCTCCGAGTCATCCCAATTGAAATGATCCTTGATGTTGCGTTGCAATCCCAGTCTGGAAGATTAGCCCTCGTTCCCCCGTCGGACAAGGACGACGCCTGCGTCTCTGCTCTCCGTTGTCATCCGAAAGCACGACGTTACCTTCGTTATTTCCCCGAATTCTTTTCTATTGATGATGCTCGCGCCCGACGACTGTCGCGTGAGCCCGATCCATCACTCGTCGACTTTCACATCCACTTGCTGAGCACTGCACAAGTCAACGCGACGTCCACGTTCATCGGTACAACCGGGATATTCGGAATCGATACTGAGCGAGGCAGCTCGTGCGAAGTCGGTATTCTTCTCCACCCCGATTATTTTCGCGGGGGCCTAGCAACGGAAGCGCTGCACAGAGTCCTGGTGTACGTGTTCGAAGAACGGAAATTACATCGTGCGGAATTCAATACTTCGGTCGATAATTTGGCGATGCGAGGATGGTTGGAAAAGGCAGGAGCGACACTGGAGGCAACGAAGAGAGATGACTGGTCAGACCCCGATACGGGCGGTTACACTGATGTTTGCGTGTATGGCATACTTCTGGAGGAATGGAGAGCCATCAAAGGGAGGCTGGAGGCGCGGATGGATCGAACCAGTTGACATTTGTACTTGGAACTTTCAATTATACATTTCGCTATAGTACATATGCGTTGGGAAGGGATTCTTTTCCGTGCTATCGTTACATGTATGGTGGTCATCTATCTTGTTTTGCAATGAGTGGTGGGTGGGTGGAGCGTGCGACGGAGAAGTGGGTGTATTTTGAGAATTAGTTGGATGTAGCCTGGCCCTCCTTCCACGCCGCGCGTTTGCGGTAGATATCGTGCCGGAAGGTGTCCTTTAGTGCGCTGACGGTTTCAATATCGATGGGTATGTTCGCCTGGACGGCCGCAACGCCGCACAAGCCGTTGCTGCGGTCAACGAACCACGCAAAGGTCTGACCACCGCTCCACGTCAGTGTTCGTGCGCCGTACCACCCCGATACGTCCTCGAGCGTCAGCAGGCCGCCAAGCCCATGGCCCACGCGCTCACCAAGCTCTGTCCCGACGCGCAAGGCGGCGCCGGTCGGACCCGCGAGCGCCGCCGCGTGCCCCGCACGAGCTGCGTTCTCACCGAGATGGTCCGTGAACATGGCGTCGACGGTGCTGCGCTTGAGCAAGGTCCCGTCATTACGCAACAGCGCGTGCAGGACCTTGAGGAAGTCTGCAGCGGAGATGTACATCCCGTGCCCGCCAAAGTCGCCCGTCGTGCGCGCGTTAATCGATGCACCCGCGCCCATGACCGCGAGCCCGAGCGCATCAGGGTCGGCAGGGGTGCGATTGGCCAGGCGGGGGAGGAGGTCGGGGCGCGAGGCGGCGACGGGGTAGAAGGTGGCGTCAACGATGCCCAGCGGCGCGAAGATGCGAGCGTGCATATGAGCACCGAGAGTGTTGTGCGTCGCGCGCTCGACGATGCGGCCAGCCCAGTCGAGTCCGGGTCCGTACATCCAGCCCTCGCCGGGCTGGAATGCATGCGGGTAGTTGAAGAATTCTTCGACGGGGCGGCGGATGCCAGGCTCAGGGGGTGGGCCTCCGTGCACCGCGTGCCAGCGGGCGACGGGCGGACAGATGAAGTCATACGCGGCGCCAGAAGTGTGGGTGAGGAGCATCTGGAGCGTAAGGGGGCGCGTCTGCTTTTCGAGGGATTCGCCGTCGGCAGTGAGAACGAGCTTGGAAGTCAGCTCTGGCGCGAGGGCCTCAAGGTTGCCTGTGAGTTCGAGCAGACCGTCGTCGACGCACTGGAGGGCGGCGATGGTCGTCAACAGCTTGGTGGCAGACGCGATACAAACCACATCGTCCAGCTGCTGCGCCTGACGCTCGCCAGACAGTAGGATCCGTTCTCCGAGCGCATTGTTGTAGACAAAGTGGCCGTCCGCGTCGGTCGCACAGATTATGGCGCCTGTGACCTGGCCCGCGTCAATGGCAGCCTGGAAGCGAGTCTCGATGGAATCAGTGGCCATCGGCGATCCTCTACGACCCCCCAGCCTCAAACAGAATCGCTGCCCTATATACGCGCGCACGGTTACGTTAGGCTTGCTAAGGCGCGTTGGATGACAATGCACCAATGACAATTTAGTCTTCACAGCCAGTACAAGTCCTCCCGGAAGCCAACCGGTTGAATTCGAAACGTTGAAACTAGTAGGTGCTTTGACTTACTATTCCTGTACCGACTTGACAACTGCAGATTTTCCGTTCATGTATCGATGGGGCAAGTCAGGGATTTAATGCCCTGCACACAATGAGTATCCCGCGCAGTATTGAGGGTGTACGAATTCTTACAAGCAAAGGAGTTTTATTCGCGATCGATGATTCAGAATACGGGGACGGTTTGACACCTTCGCCTTCTTTTGAATATTTTGTCGACTTTTCTGGCCTCGGCCAGGCAAATGATGATAGCGCTCTCTCCAATCCTCTTCCGGTCAGCCCTAGGTTGCTGCACTTCTTGCGGGTTGGCCGTTGTAAACCTGAAGATGTCAATCACACAAAACATCCCGAAGCGAGTGTGGATGTTTTTTGCTGGAGTACAAGTTTGACGAAAGCCAGAGCTACAAGTTCGCCGAGAAAAGCCAGCAGCTCATCGAGTGTATTGCCCATCGAATTTAGATGAAAAGCCCTTGCTGTAGAAGCGCCATTGTGCCCAGATTGCATAAGATGTTTGTATTATTGCGGCACACAGTATTTCGACAGATGGAACCGCGACGGGGAAGACTGTTGCCTCGGCCATCGGGCCTCAGGGTCGGGAGCGATAGGTAGGTATATTCCGGCGCGGTCCCGTTAAGAGTACTGAGGGTTAGTCTCAAAATTGAACTAGTCCAGCAATCTTTTGTTAACGATTGCTCCAAAGAAAAGTGACACGTTCGTCGCCGCACTGGTTCCTGATTACTGATTTACTCCTTAATGAACGAGATACGCGAGACTCCATCTTCGCATGCAACGGAGTACCCAGGGAGAAAGAAGGAGATATCCGAGAGTTCGCCATTCAGAAGTTGTTGAGGTATTTTGGCAATTCGCTCGCAAAAAAAGTCCGAGACAGCGGTAGTGGAGAAGCTGAAATTCGTTCAAACGGAGCATATATTGGGCCAGGAGGAACAGTGCCAGGAGTCGCCTGACGAGCGGCAGGAACATAGAGGGACAAGACAGGTTGAAACAATCACAAATTCAATTGTTGTTACGCGAAACTATGCCGCCGTCTGGCTGGGACCTCGGCAAGCTTCTTTTATGCTACGCCATCGCCTTATTTCAAGTTGGGCATTCTGTATCTTACCAACCCGTCTCTTTTCCCCTCCCCCTGCCTCCAATACCCTCAGACGTCGAATAATGACTTCCACTAGGAGTTTGCCAGGTAAGTTCGTTATGCTGAGATTCTTGAGATTCGCTGAACTGTTTGGAGATTGCTGGGGGCATCGTGGAGTAAGTAGAGTCTTGGAGGTGGCTCTGGTTCGATGCCGAACGCTTTCCAGGCCTCGTCTCGGTTCCCGGAGAATACAATCGCCAGCTTCGAAGCCGCCATTCGTGACGGTGCTGAGGGTATTGAAAGCGGTATTCCTCAGGCTTGCGCACGCTGTTGTCCGTCTTCGTGACACCCCGTGCAGACGTTCATGTGTCTTCCGACAACGTCGTGCTTATGTTCCACGACCCAGGCGCGTATTTTGACCTGGGTAATTTTCCTCTGGGCTGAAGCTCCTCCAGAGCTGCAGCGTACAACAAACTCGACAGGACAAATACGAGAGCGCAACTGGTATGGAGCTGAAGGAATGCAACACGTTCGCACCAAAAAAGTGCCTGAGCAACCGATTCCCACTTTCGCCGAGAGCATCGCCCTCTTGATGCGCGTGCGTCATATTCTTGTCCTCGTTGTACTAGGCCAAGCTCATCCCTGCAGCCTGAGAATCAGCATGCAAACTTCAACGTAGATGTCAAGGTGCAGAATACCCCTACGCGCCTCTTTGCGCTTATGCACGAGACGATCTCGTCGCATCCCAACTGGGAGACCCTCCTCGCACCGCGCATCCTTCTGGGGCTCTGGCACCCGAGTTTCCTTGAACCCGCCAAGGAACAACTCCCGTACTGCCGCCGCTCCTACATCGGCAACTCTCCCGCTATCGCCCGCAAATACTTTTGGAACGACTGTGAGGTGTTCAGCATAGCGTTTGCAGCCCTTACGTCCACCGACGGTCACCGGTTCGTTCTTGCCTGCTTGTGTCCCAACCAGCGCTGACGAGTCTGAGTGCAGATTCCGACAGGAGTGCAAGGCCTCGGGAAAGAAGATCATGGTGTGGACAGTCAACGACCCGAATCAGATGATGGAGGTATGTGCCGCGATAATTGTTTTGTTTGCGGTTGACCGATTTCTTCCTAGGCGGTGCGGTGGGAGGTGGATGTTATCCTCACGGACGTGACCCGGACGTGGCTCGACCTGCGCACTGCGTTGCATTGTGCGTCTCTTGTTCTGTCCTCTTCCTCTTGGTCCATCTCACTGGTACCGACAGCCGATTATGAGAAGATTGCGGCGCGATATAGCCGCTTCTTCCTCTGGACGTCGTTCCGCTTCTATCCGCCCGTCCGGTTCATTAGAGCTGTCGTCAACCGAGAGAGACTAGAAAGCATCGCGGGGCCGTTCGACAAGCTCAAAATAAGTCCTGTACAGGTCGCCCTTGCCTATATGATGGCTTGGTGGCTTGGGGTCAAGCTCTAGTTATTGCACCGATATTCGCGGCGAGCCTATGTATACCTTGGTGCGTAGACAGTAATCTTTTGGGTTCTTTGTGGGTAGATATGTTTTTTTGGGGAAGAAAAGATCTTGTATTTTGTTTCGCGACCAGATCTCGACTCTGCTATGTGGGACAGAGTATGCGGTCCTTGGAATTCAAAGACGCATATCCATAGATTATGGCGATTACACCACTCTAGGGGACCCGCTGGTGCCGTTTCAATCAGACGAGTGTAGTGCGAGTGTTCTCAAGCGAGCGGACTGTTCTGAACCAGTGGGTACTCTTGTGAGGCACCGATAGCGAGTCATGACATTGTCCTAACGATAGGTTTGTTTATTTCGCAGTTGCGTGTGCTATGGTGGACTTCTGACCGAACAGACGCTGCGTGGCACTGGATAACTAACCACGAAAAGATAGAAAGGATGCTTTGACATTTCCAAAAGAAATGAAGGGTTACAGTACAATGATCTTGTTTCTTGGCCAGATTCAACGAGGCGGAAATTACAACGCAGGTGGTCCCATTGCCGAACGTAGAGGTCGACCATCCGGTGGCTCCATTAGCGTTGGACCAGATGCAAGTCGCCGCGGAGATACAGCAGGAACAGAGTTTGTGTACCAAGACGACAAGACGCTACCACTTGGGGCCGGCGTTGAAGACGCCCATGGCGCGCGCGTAGTACCTGGGACATCCACCGTCGGAGCCAGGGTTGAGGTAGCTTCGATCGGGGTGGAGGATGCATTGTCCCATTGTAGGAGGCCACCCAGGGGTATGTGCTGCACCACGACCCGTTTCATGAGGACTTCGGCCTGATCGAACACCCAAATTAATACCATGCGCGTGCGAAAGGGATGGTACGCGTATGCATACCTCGTACATCTTGAAAAGCCCTGAGTTAACTTTACTCCAATTCGGGACGCCCGTGGCTATGGAGTACAGCTGAGAAGAGTGTTCGTGGAACGGGCCGTGCTTGACCTGGTGAATGCGCGTAATGGACATGAAATATAGGTTGTTGTCGGGTAGGGGGGGATGGAGGACGGCTGAAACAGGAATCTCTGTTTGGTCTGTATGATAGGTGTATAATAAGTCGACCGTAATAAGAATTGAAAGTACCTCGCAGCTGAGCACTCCCAAAGATATATCCGAGGAATGACGAGTCGTCCAGTCCCCAAACGCCATGACTGCCTGCAGGCTCGAGCCTATATACGTCCTGCAGCCTCCAGCACAAGCGGAGATAGCGGGGGAATACCGTCAGAACAATTGCCCGCTCCTCATCGGGTGTAGGATGGAGGAAGCGAGTAAGGGTGAGGCAGAGAAGGAAGAGGGCAAATGAAGTTTCGTGGCCTGTTCCATAGTCCATACGGCCGAAGGACCCGAATGAAGTCAACAGATATGGTTTAACCTGTGGAATGACCGCAGCATAGGTGGATGGTAAAAGGTTTCCAAGCAGAGAGTCGCTTTCCTGCAATGATGTCGTCAGTCACTCAATGAAGTATAACCAGCTTACTGACCTCCTCAAGGCGCTTGCCCCACGTCCGGAACGCCAGATTGCCGAAACGCTGGGGAGATATCTGCGGCGGAATCTCGTCGATCCATGCATCCAACGAGTCCAGCAACGCAATTATGTTTCGAATAGCCTAGACTTCATCAATGTCTGAGTTCGAGGACAAAATACAGGCGAACTTCACTTGGGACAGAATCGGTGGGTGGAATATCCCTCCCCACGACGGATTCATTCAAGCGCCGCAGAAATATGGCGTAATCTTGGTATGAACGAGATCTCCGCCAAATTTGGACATCTTCATCCGTCTGAATTTTTAAAGTGGGAAGATCGAGAACAGAGACATCGGCAAGAGATATTTCCCTGAGTTGCGCCAGTTGGTGGACCATTTCCGCTATAGATTGAATTTGGGGATGATGGAAGGATGGGACAAGCACTGGGACGTAACGGTCGCGTTCTTTTGTTTGAACTGATCCCGCGCGTCGCGTCGACTCGATGGTGGTAGGTGACAGGTGTACTTATTTATGGCGTTTGAGCTCTACGCTTCCATGGCCACTCGTCTAGCTAGCTTACTTGGACGTCTTCCAGAAAGCCCGCACCATATAACTCCTTCCCTCGACTATAATTGCAGTGATTATACTTTTTCGTATTGCACAAAGGAGTCTCTCTAAAAATACAGTACCAAAATGTCTCTTTCTCTTTGTGTAAAACTTCTCGGCCCCAGTGCGATCAAGGGGGTTCGACTCTGTCAAAAAACCCACTTGGGCCGTTATTTTTTTTTCCGACCTTTTCAGCCAACCTACCTACCTCGTAAGCATTCCCACGGACCATATATGGTAATTATTCACGTGATTAGTTCGGCGCTTCCCGCTACTTCCGGCAGGGAAGCCATTTTCTACGGTTCTGCCGAAGGCGGAGGAGTCTCCACTCACTGTCAGTGTCTCCTTGATTTTTGGGGGCTTTTTTTGGCTGGCGGAGCGGAGACTTTACGAAGATCTGCGGAGACTTGCCATCAATTTGTACTTGATATGGTAGGTGATCTTGCCATGCATGCCGATTCGTAGTCCAGGGGCTAGTCTAGAGGTGCAGGACAAGGTTCTGACACCCAAGGAGTCCCTACGAGGCCATTTGGGGCCTATCTGGGACATTTACTGAGAGGTCTGTATTTTTTTTTTTTGGCCTCGCGGCCCAACCTACCTACCTGCCCCTGTCCCGGCTTGACCGGCCCGTACCCCCTTGAGTGCGATTTAGAACTTGCGAGCGCATTTGGAGTGCTGTGGCCTTCGACACCAGCGACCTATGCTGCTACTTTTCTTTTCAAAAGCGGCTAAGCAGCGGAAAAAACTTGCACGATATATTACCCTAGCGCCAGTGGAGGTAGTCTCTCTAGACAGACGCTTGAACCTATCAACTCGTTCCTCGTTCTGTTCAACCCTGGAGGAGGCGTATTTTTTGTTTTGTTTCTTGTTCCAATCATGACACAAAGTTTCGTTAGGATTTACCGCGAATTGGCGTCCTTTTCTTGGCCTTCCCAATCTGGATCGTAGGTGTTGTTTGTATGCGCATATTTCATCATCCCCTTTGTTTTCGGCTCCCACATTGGGATGTCCGCGACTCTCCGAAGACGCCTCGCAGAACTCGACGCACAGATTATCGAACAGCAGCGCGTGTTGTTGGACCTCCAGGAAATTCGGTTCCATGTCGAGCGCGATCTCCATGCAACCGCGACATTTCCTGTCTTGACACTTCCAACCGAAATCACAGCAGAAATCTTTCTCCGTTGCCTTCCCGTGTTCGATTCATTGTGCATTCCCAAGCTCAACTGCTCGGCCGCGGTTGTCTTGGCCGGTGTTTGTCGGTCCTGGAGAAACATCGCCCACTCCACTCCCGCACTCTGGTCCGAACTGGAGGTTCAATTCCGTGAGATTCCGCCAAGGTGGCTTCGAAACCGGGGTTGGTGGAGGACCTGATCGACCGGTTGCTGTCTCGTGCACATAACCGCCCTCTGTCACTCCACTTCCATCTTTCCCAAGACGAGGCCTTTGCGCTCACCTTTGCGCTCAGCCGTTTGCGAGACATCATCCATCGTTGGTCGCATCGAGTGCGATATATCTCTTTGAAATGGGGAGATTTCGTTCTCGACATCGGCGCCCTTAGGCTCGACTCTACGGCATTCCCACTGCTCCAGGGTGCGGCGTTTGACTCCTACCACTTCGGCCACATTCCCATGACACCATTCTCTTCGGTAACGCACCATCCTTCCATGACCTTCGCATGTCACTCTGGACCTTTACGCCTGAGAAAGTCCCGCTCCCATGGTTGCAGTTGACAAAATTTGAGGGGACACTGGACGACTTGGAACTGTTCACCGCGGCCCCCAACCTCACCGAAATGACATGCACATTTTTTCCTCCTGATGACGACGGTTTCATCGCAATAATTCATCGCAATTTGAGATCCCTCACCATTATCGAAGAAAGCGATGATGTGATCCAGTACCTCACTCTTCCGGCTCTAACACATCTGGATGTCTCCAAGATGGATAGCCACGACACCCTCCAGCCATTTCTCGCGCGGTCTTCACCGCCCCTTGTTTCCCTGTCTGTACACATGTTCAATTTGAACCACTTGGGCAAATCCTTGTCTCTGGTGGCCAGCACTCTCGAGACCCTAGAATTTGCGGATATATTCAGCGATGACATGCCCTCCATTATCAACCTCTTAAACCGTGATTGTCCGCCAAACATCAGAACCCTCACTTTCATGTATGTATATGGTAACTTCAACCTCTATGCTATGGTCCACTTGTTGTATGCGAACTCCGCCCGACTGCGCGCGTTTCGACTTGTCTGGGCAGAAAGTCCATTTCTAGATGACACACTACGTGTTGGCCCTTCACATACTCTTGACACGATCGGTGGTCACCTCTCCCGGCTAGCCCAGACAGGCATGGATATATATCTGGGAACCTCCAGCAAGAACTACGCGTCAATCAGGTATGTTCCGTGAAGTTTTCGGTGTCCAGCGATCTCACATTTCTCCAGGGATCCTACAATTGCACAAAATCCTCTATAAATGAATATCGTGGCAAACTCGAGGCGGGTTGAAACGTTGCACATCATGTACACAAGAGTGGATTTATTGCTCTCGGCATCCTGATACAACGCTACTTTTACCATCGACAGCCTCGCAACTTCAAGTGTACGCTCCGACTTATTTACCATGCAGGCGCGGATTTGTTCGCTATCAGGCCCAGACTTCCCTGAACTAGCCCAGAGATGCAGCCAGACGCGACCAGGGAGTACCCCGAAAGCTGCTGCATCTCCTCTGCTGCGCCGCGCGTTCAGTAGCTGGCAACGTCGTGCTCTCCGGCTTTATACGGGCAGGCAGTCAAAGATCCCTTCCCATCCGAAATATCGCCCTAGAAAAGCGGAAACTTGCTGACATACGCAACGACCAAGAACGAGTTCGAAGACTTTATAAGTAATAGACTATAAGTACGTAGTAACACGTCCCATATATGTTGTGTACATCAACTCCCTCGTTAATTATGCATCAGTTGCTATACCCTGTTATATGTACCACACTTAAACTAAATTTCCACGCGAAAACTCGTGCAGTCACGGCCAATATCATCGAGTGAGGCTGCTTTTTGCGCGAATCGCTGCGCCGTGGTAATATAGATAGATGGGACTACACGGAGAAGTCAGAAGCCATTGGGAATACAGATGGAGAAGAGAGGCTTACAAGGGAATCCCCAGAAGAATAGCGAGTCCTGGAATTGTATGAGTGCGCTGGAGACAAAGCGGAAGATTGATTGCACAGACCTCCTAGGAGCGAGTTGCCGCCGCCCATTCCCAGTGCATCAAACATCTGCTGGCCGAATAGCGGGAAAGCAAATCCAAGCAGCGAACGGAAGACCTGAAAATGTAATTCGGCATGTGGTAGGGAGCAATAAATAAAGGTCCGCTTACGGATGCGGCAGACAGCGCACTTGCTGCGTACGTAAACGTATCTACGAGATACAGCTGTATGGGGAGGCTGAGAGAGATAAGCCGTGATACTCCAAGAACGAAACAAGTACACGTACAATGTGCACATCATCCCTGATACAAACAGTCAATACAGAAGAGAGGATACTTTTTGCAAGCGTACCAAATCCGAATATGCCTGTGTTGGGAGTAATGTGAGAAGAACGCCGAACGCAAAAGATTATTGCGACTGACCTGATCCAATGATGGGCATTATCCAATGGACCTTCGCTTCCGCTGACCAGCCATACCAGCTAGGCACCATTAGGCAAGGCAGGAAAATGTAACCTGCCCACTTACAACAATCCAACAGGAACAAAAAGCGACCCAAAGATCAGCGCAGGAATGCGCATTTCCGGCTCTCCCTGGCCGCCGTTCTTTTTCACCATCTAAAACAAGAAAAAAAGTGAGTGTTGTTCGAAAATTCCATGGCAAGTTGACGTACGTAGTTATAAAGTTCGTTGGCTGTCTTGGCGCTAACACCGGTGGCTAAAAGTGGCTTGGATAACACAGCATATCACCACTGCATTGGAGCGTACCTAGAATGAAACCAAAACCTAGTCCGAGATATGTGAGGCCACCGGTACCCGTGTTGAAACCGTATGTTCCGGAGAAAAGAGCTAACGAGATAAACGATGAGGACAGGAGGGTTCACGAACTATGATGCTTACTGCTGAAGGTCGTGAACATGAGATAGTCTGGATTTCATTAGTCACAGCTTTGGTGGACTGGCGAACAACTCACAAATCCCATACATACTAAAGGCGTCCGTCAACAAAAAAGTAGATCAAATAATCGAACGGTACTCACAAGGCCATGTACAGACTCAGCAGGAAACAGACCGGACTGCCGAACAGGAGGATTGCGGGCCGACTCAAGTTGATCCACAAGTAATGTAGCTTGCTCGAGTGTTGCGCGATGAGAACAGGGTGCTGCAGTGCTGCTTTCTCGGGGTCTGTAGCGTTTTTGGCTCTTCTCAGCCGGATGAGGGGTGCGTAGGTTTCCCTGGTCCAGAGTAAGCATCGAATGTCGGGTTGTAATGGTGTCATTCACCTGAGGAAGGGGATACCGACAGCGCTTGCAATGCCTCCCCGCGGCTGCACATTGATCAGAATGGGGAATATAAAACTAGAGAATAAAGCGTACCAGCAACGATTATAAACACATATTTGATCCCAATCGTTTCCGTGACAAAACCTCTGAGGAAAATAATAAGCAATCGGATTTCAAGGATCCAGCTCAATGTACCCCATAATGGGCCCCACAACTGAATAAATGTGAGCAAGCGATCGACTTTGAGGAAGGTAGAATAATTACCGGGCCGATGAGAGGACCGAGACTGTAAATGGCCATGGCGGCCGCACGATCGCGCTCGGAAAACAGGTCGCTTACGACACCTCCTCCGCATGCTATTGGCGCACTACCTGAAATACCAGCTACACGACGGAATGAGACCTCACGTTGCGATAGATGACGGGTATACTGACCTAGAAATCGGAAAGCGAGCAAAGCACCGGTGGTCGGAGCAAACGCGCAACTGAACAATTGTAAGCAGAAGGCACTAGCGGCTTACCGAAGGCAAGAAGTCACATACCGATGTTAAACCCGATGGTGACAAGGTTGCCTATGTTCAGAATCTGATGAGCAATTTAGCACAAGAAAGGGAAATGTTGGGGCCTGAACGAACCCATCTCCTGCAAGAAAGGCATGACTCAGAGACTTGGATTTGTCAGGTAACAGGGAAACATACCGTCCATACATTTCCTGCGAAAAGTGTCAGCTGATCCTTATACGCACCTGAATAAGGAAAACAACGAACTGAGGGGGGCCAGAAACAAGGGCTTGGAGGCAGATTAAGTTGCTTCATGCGACATTTTGAGTATGGTTTACTCACGGCAATACCGAACGAAATGAGAAAGATGGAAAGGGTCAAGGCTACTATCGTCTCGTTCGTGATGTGATACTTTGTGGCAACGTCCGGGAGACCCGGGGCCATGATACTGGAAGCCAACGGGCTTATGAAGGTGTAGAACGAGACCTGGACGCGGCTGAGTGTCGACGCGTCGAATAATCGAGTAGGACCTACAACAGCACAGGATGTCCATTTCTTTGAAAAAGACCAATTTCTGGGTTATCGGGGTCGTCTTGCCAGTCATCTTCGAGATTCTCCAAAAGTTCCTTCTTTGTCTTCGGGAATTGCGGAAGGACCGCGACCATCATGAGAGTTTTGACCATTCGCGTGAGGGGGCGCGGACTCGTCTGGTACGGGGACGTTGGTGAGTGAGCTGCTAGCGGAGACCATGGCAGCAACTGGCAAAGACCAGAGAACCGGTCCCCGGTAAGCATTGCTTAAAAAGAAGGCGGCCTAGATGCAATTCAGTCACAGTCAATGTCCGTGCGAGCACGGAAATGCGTCAACTTGTTCCTCGTAAATCTAAATCGTGCCGAGGATCATATGGATCAGTCCCACATGATGATCCACGGAAAGAAAACACGACATGCCTGACATTGCCGCAATCCCACGATCACAAACCTTGAGCTGGTCTACAATAAGCTAAATGAACTATAGCCATGAAGGCGGTTAGAGCTGGTTAGAGAGTCGAGAGTTCTTTCACCGGTAATCATAAAAGTTATCATGATTATTAAAAATACCTGTCGTCGGGCATATCGGAGTATGCTATGCAGATAGGAGCCCTCCTTGCTGAGCGGAATCTTGGTTCAAAGGCTTGAGGATTTGATCAGAAACGTTTTGTCAATGCGTACT
The DNA here is from genome assembly GCA_029281435.1 of Mycena haematopus. Taxonomy (NCBI): domain Eukaryota; kingdom Fungi; phylum Basidiomycota; class Agaricomycetes; order Agaricales; family Mycenaceae; genus Mycena; species Mycena haematopus. The sequence goes on from JARJCV010000215.1 coordinate 77,709, forward strand.
ACTCGCACATTTGTCCTTAAAACTGACTCCAAAGGGAAATACGCACCTGCTCAAACATGAATGAGGCGGAGTTCAAATTTATATTCTTTGTTAATTGTTGCGTAGGTGGACATGTTGAAAGAAATGATTTCGAAGAGGCGGGTAATATCAGTTCAAGTCTTCAAGAGGCCGGAGTTGGAGGAGAAATTGCTCGGCACGACCGTGACATATGTAACGGTCACGTTGTAACTGATCGTGTCGCGTCCGAAAGCGCTCGCCTTGTTGACTCCCACCGCACGCCACAGCCTCTGGTGCCCACCATGCCACCTTACGATGACTGGAACAAGATCGACGACGAGGACGACGACGAGCTCCAAGATGCGTCTGTAAGTTGCCGCATCAAGGCCCTGGCTATTTCCTCAACGTTCACTCTCCTAGCACTTGGAGAGCAAAGAAAGACGTTATTTTATTCTGTATTGACTGTTCTGAATCTATGCTCGAACTACGCGAAGACCCTGTCTACGAAAATGTCCAAACTTGTCACGCCTACCCGCCTTGACGCCGCAATGCAAGATTCAGAAGAAGAAAGTCATCACTGGGCCCAGTGACGCTGTCGGCATATTGCTCTTCAACACAGTGAGATATATCCGGCACCTATTATGCTTTCTGTGAGTGATATTATCATGCCAAGACCAGGAAAGCGGAAACCAGCAGCCGCAACACGGCTCGGAAATCAAGAAGAATTGCTATGTGTACCAGCCCATCGAGCCTCTGAGTGCGCCCAAGATCCAAGAACTGATTCAGTTGTTGGATGGTTGGTTTGTCCCTAGTCATAAAGAAAAACGCCCCTAAATTCGCTGCGAAGCCTTCCGTGAAGATACTGAAGAGCTCAAGAAGCAATTCCCGCCTCTGACTGATGGGAAGAGAGTTGCGATGGGCGACGTTTTCACCAGCTGCAACTGGGTTTTGCGTGATGGGTCAGCTTTCTCGTCTAGTGGCAACCCCCCGTTAATCCTTCGACAGAGCTCCGAAAACTGCGACAAAGAGAGTCTTTTTGATCACAGACGAAGACGACCCACATTCTGGCCCAGGAGCCAAGCAGCTGGTGAAGTCAGCGAGAACAACCCTCATAGTGCGCATTTCCTGCTTTCACTTCATCCTTTGACTGCTGGGCTAGGATTTAACACAATCAGGTGTAACGGTCGAGCCGTTCTTCATCAGCATCCCCGAGAAGCCTTTTGACGTCTCCAAATTCTACTCAGTGCGTGTCTCATATCCATCTCCAAGAATGCACTGCCCATACTGCGCAGTCGGTGTTGCTGCCCAATAATCTTGTGGACGAGGACGACAGACCAGGCCGATCCCTCCGTTCTGCCAGAATCCATCTCAATATCCAGGATCGAAGACCTCCTCGCTCAAATGCGCTTCCATGAAGTGCCCAAGCGCGCACAATTCAGTGCCTTCCAACTCGCTGACGGGTTCTCAATAGGCGTCAAAGGGTTGGTAGAGGATTCCGCCTCTAACTACTGCTTGCTTAGCATACCCTCAGATACGGGCTCGTGACGGAGCAAAAGAAAGGGTCCTACAAGATTTTGTCGACCTAGGGAGCGTATGGAAGTCGCAACGTCGAGGACGGTGTACGTTGATGAGGACCGGCAGGCGGAGGTGGACAAAACCAAGATAATGTATGGGATGGACGTTGGCGCTGCGGCGGACGACGACGACGACACAGGGTGGGACAAGAGTCGTCGAACCCGGGCAACGGGTATGTCCACTTTGAAATCACAAGCAGCTTGATAAATTTCCTGGTAGCCATTTTACACGGCTGAAGACATACGATCGTTCCGGACCCTTGGGATGGCACCGGGTACGTTTTCTCGCTCTGCTTCAGAGTCAGCTAACCAGGATCAGGTTTGAAACTACTCGGATTCAAGACCGTTCGGAACTGTTATTCGAAGATAATATTAAGCACTCTCTGTTCATCTACCCGGATGAAATGGTAAAACCACTCCCAGCTAAAGAGACACCCCGTTTACGACGCATCAGACTTACGCTGGCAGCAAGCGCACCTTCAGCGCGCTCCTCAAGTCATTGGTGAAGAAAAAGAAGATGGGCTTGGTCCTGTCCTTGACTCGGAGAAATGCATCACCCACCTTCTGTGCGCTTCTACCGCAAGTACGTCGTCGACATTTGTTTGTTGATATTCTGGCTCATTTTCGGTTAACAGGAAGAAAAACAGGACGAAGGAGGATGGACAGATCCTGCAGGATTCCACCTGATCCATTGCCATTTGCTGATGACATTCGCGCTGCACCGATTGAGACGGGGTGTCGAGGTAGATCCTATCGTCTAATCCGTTGTCCTCAGACCGATCACACACCCCGATTACAGCATCGGATGAGGTGAGAATGCTGCTGGCTTGGATAGACAAGCTGTCTGTCAAGAACGGGGCCTAACCCTCCAGACTCGTATCCTAATCCTGGTCCGTCTACAGCAAAATCTATGCACTTCACTGAATATTTCAAGCTCCTGTGCAGCCTTGGCGTATCATAATGCACAATTACAGGCTACAGCTTCGGAGAGGAATTCGATGTAGATGGGTTCGAAGATCTCACTGCACCCAAGGTGGACATGATACATAAGGTCTTTCGACATCTCTTTTTTTGTCGACGTTTCTAACGTGGGACGACAGCGCGCCGGAAAGCTCTCGAAGCTTGGAAAATGGGGTTGCAAATGACGAGACTGCATTGTCGTCTGCCCCTGTTGTCGAGAAGAAGGGCACCAAGCGGAAGGCGGTACGCACGCTGTTCCTTTTTGACCTCTTTGGGTTTCTCAAATAGCGAACGATAGGAGGGTGATACGACTGAGGAAGAGGTCCGAAGCCGATACGCCGACGACACCCTCAAGAAGGTAAGTTGTTTCTCTCACTGCGAAAGGAAACTTTCC
>JARJCV010000216.1:0-80137 GCA_029281435.1 Mycena haematopus
AGGGCGCTTGTTGCTGGATGTTCACCGGGGTGAAGAAGCTGGGGTGCGGCGAAAACAGCTGGTAAGGGTGCGGAAAGTGGTCTGGCAGGGGTAAGACGTCTGCTAGCGGATCTGAAGGCGGGGATGGCGACGGGTCAGTGAATGCCGCGTCCACGGGGTCGGAAAGTCCAGGCGGAGAGAAACCGATCTTTCGCCGGATGGGATCCGCGGGCTCGGCACTACTCCTAGGCGCGTCTAGAAACATTTTGATATTCAAAAAGAACACGAAGGAGTGGACGTGGTGGTCGCCCGGGCCCGTTGGTTTGAAGATGTAGAGACAGCACGCGAGGATACGTTCATCAGGACGAGGGTAGTACACTCGGTTGCCCGTACTTTCTCTACGCGGAACGTAACCAGGCGCAGGGTTGCTGCTCATACAAATGTACCTAGGGTAAAATATTTCAGAAAATTTAAAACGAGGACAAAAACACAATATACCAATACATGAACCCATCCGTCAAGGGCGGAAGACTATAGCTGATAACAATTGTTCATCCGACAGTTTCGGCGCCTTTGATTACGCGTACCTTGACACGAGCTCGGGAACCGTAGACGACGAGACAGGATTTTCGAATGTATAGCATTCGAAGCGGCCCGAAGGCCGGACGATGAGGAAGGTGCTATCCGAGAGGAACGTGAAGTCTTCAATCCCGGCCATTCGCGCCATCGAGCACTAATGGGGTTGGATCGGACATGAGCCAACGTTAGAACAATACAAAGAAAAAAGAAAACGCGCACAGAATGGTTCGAGCCGTAGCGCCAATTGAATATCTGTAGATGCGCGCTAACACTATCATGCACCTCCTTGACCAGGAGCGCGACGAGATCGCCGGCAACTTGCACGCGCACGGCGCCAGTCGTTTCGAGCGGAATAAGGTGATCGGAGACTTTAGGCAGGCACGGTAGAACACCTAAAGGCAAAGAGCTCTCGGGATGAGGCTCGTTCGTGGCAAACGAGCGTAAATGGATCTGATATACGGATTCGCATCTATGCCGGTGTTAGCGCAGTTGACATGAAAAATCCAACACTCACTGCGGAGGAGCGAGCGCTACGAGCACAAGAAGATCCTGTGGCGGGTCCATGGTAAAGTCGACGATTTTGATCCCACCCATCGCGTGGGTCCAGGTCTGGAGCGGCGGTGCATCGGAACTAGTAGGTTCCGTGCACGGCAGCTCGAAGAACGAGATACCTGAGGTGATCTTGTTCTCATCTTCGAGTCCATTTGCGTAGTATCCGCCGGCAAACTCGTACACCGTTCCTGTAGGCGGAAGCGCGAGTTTCTGAAGGGCAGGCCAGTGCTGCGGCGAGCGCCAGTGGCGTTCGCGGTCTCGAATGAGTTTTAGGCGGGTAGAAAAAGAAGGGAACTCGGTAGGCGGCAGTAGCGAAAGCATGCGATGCTTTGCGAGTTCCAACGTGAACTGCAGACGTGACGACTCGCGGATAAGACTGCGAAAACATCTATTCACCTGCACCAACGAATAGTTTGAGATCCGGACTTCGAGGAGAAAGGAAATGCACGCACAGCGCCACACCTAAGAAGGTCGGCCAGCTCTAACAGGTACAATACCTGGCATAAAATCTCGACAGGCAGCCTTGGGCATGCGCGCTCCATAACACGACAGTCACCGTGAAAACAAGTAGTTTTCCACTGATAACTGAGGAAAGTGAAGGAACCGAGGCCAGTTTGAGTGTACAAACTGGGAGACAGGTGGAACACAATAACGGACTGGGAAGAGTCTTCTCTTGTCAAAACGGGAACTAGGCTGAGAGATTTTGATCTCTGCACTGCCATCACAGCCACTCGGCGATCTACCAGACGGGACCAAAAAAAATCCAAATAATAGACTTGTAATAGATCAACCACAAAGTAATCGTAAAATACACTATATCCCTTTGTTCATGGCATACTCATCCCGCCCATCAAGTTACCGTTATCATACTAGACCATTCAGTTGGTTCACAGCGGTGAAAGCATCTCCCAGATTGACGTAGTCAATCAGGACGAAACTAGGGTTGCGATTGCCGCCAAGTGGTGCGCAGCCTGCGACGTGGGCGTTGATACTGCAAGATGGATTGTACGTTGGCAAGGGAAGGCGCGCTAATTGTTGAGAAAATACGTACGAATCGGCTCCATTGATTCTGGGCGCATCAATGGGATCGCTAATAAGAACTCCATCCCCAATGAAGGGGATGATATTCTTGTTCAGTGAGTGGTTGATCATGTACCTACGAGATGAGGCACGACAACTTTAGTATCATAGTCCTAAATTTAGGACTAATGTAGTGCAATAAATAACTATTTCTTGTACGGCACACGCGCGCCCCCGCCCTCGCATCAATGCCGCGGCGGCGCCAAGAACTCGTTACCTATCATAGTAATACCTTTAAGGACCAGGTAACCTTAGGACATAGTGTATGTTTTTATTCTATATTATTTAATTCAGTTCCCGCCTCGCCTGCGTGCTGCTTTCAAAGAATTAGGGCAAGCGCAGCGCGCCTTAACTCCGGGTACAGTATTAGCAGTGCCCCCCCGCCTCACATGAGTTGAAAAAAAAATTAGCAGTGATTATGTATGGAAATACATAAAATAAGGCCTTTTGAAGTACATTTCCACGGCTGTCGCAGCGTCGTAAATGGCCTGGGGGACTTAGCGCTACTTTCAAGCGCTGACAGCTGTGATCAACACGCGCCGACGAAGGGCGCATCACTCAATCAAAATAGTCCTAAAAGCATCATTCTAGTCCTAATATTCAGGACTATGATACTAATACTGTATGTACTCCTACGAGATGGAACTGGGATCAAGCTGCCAAGAACAGCACACAGGATATCACCTACATGTGGTCTATGTCTGCCAGGGGGCCATTGATGCGGTCGATCGAGCACGGAAACGTGTCGTCCGTTTGGGAAAACGGTGTCTCCCAGATCTATGAGGAGAAATATGTAAGTTTGTGCGAAATGAGAGATTGAGGCAGGCTCTCAAACAATCCGGACATGGAAAATAAAAAAGCAGAGACGCGACGCACCATCTGGAACTCCGGCATAATAAAAGGCACAGAATCCGCACCGTCCGCGTTCGCGTCAAGGAACACAACCACACGTTTGTTGGAATTGATCATATCACCAAGGGTGGGCCAGTCAGATTGTTTCACCGGGAGTGAGGGCGGCACGAAGGCGAGGTCGCTTATGCCTGCAGCACGGGAATACATCAAGAAATTGGACAGGAAGCAGATAAATGAAGAGGGCTGCAGTGTACACGTACCCGCTTCATCGAACAAGGGTTTCCAAACGTTCAGTGGGCTCTGACCCTCGGGATTTGTGAAAAGCAGAGTGAGAACTTCATTCGGGTTAGCGTCCAGGAACGTCTTGACAGTCTTGAGGTAGTCGACCACAGGGCCGCCATCAAAAAGGTCGCAGCCTAAGATGTAAACTTAACATGGATCAAAGGATAACAGGGTGAAACGTACTAGTGTGGCAGAAATGAAGTACTCCGTCGGAGACGTGCGACTGCGCCTGCAGCAGACGGACCCCGAGGTTCAGCTGGGACGGGATGTCGACTTCCTGGTCGCGCGCGACTGGTGAAAAAGAGATTGAGTATCATGCCCTCCAAATATTTCAACCCGGGAATGCAAACGCACGCGCCAGTGGGTCTTCGCTGCTCGCGAACGAGTCGTGCGAGCCAACGAAGGTGACATTTCCGTAGCTCCGCCCGCACAATTCCGCGTGTCCATTACAGACTGTCGCGCTAATGGAATAAAGCGCGAAAGAGATTAGAAACGACAAAGGCAAGGGGCGGACACACGTACCGCTTCACGGGAATTGTCGCTGCGAGCGCAAGGGTAGCGGCGGAGACAAGGCCCAGAACAGACAGAGAAAACATAGTCGAGATTAAGGGTGATTCGTAGGATTAGATGGTGAACAATGGAAATTAGGAAGTGTGCCGGCACAGAAAAGCAGAAAGAGAGACTTGAAGAAATAGAAAAAAAGTGGCTGGCAGAAAGGGAAACGGTCCACAAACAATGGTCGCAAGCATTTATATCATCTCAGTTTTTCGGGTCTAGCAATGGCTTGGGTCGCTTGGCGGCTCTTGGCAGAGAGTATTTGCTGTGCGCATAGCCCGCCGCGCCGCGTTTCGGTTTGGTTTCGGGTTTGGTTTTCACAGAAAGAAGAAGGAGGGCTTGCGGCACAACAGGGACTTGAAGACTGCGAATCAGCGCTAGCGCTTGGAAGTATCTTAGCCAGAGCTTTGTAACCTGGGTTACCTGCCAGTGATCATGAGGAAAGCGGTCCGAGAACCGTCGACCAAATACAGGCACACAAACTCATTCTTTGCAACCGCTTTCGGCAAGTACCACTGCGCCGCTCCTGAACTGACCACCGTCGGTAGTATGGCATCGGGCTGCTGGCCTTGTATACTATGAAAGCATGGCACGAGCACATTGCACGATTTTCGTTCTGGTCAAGTCCGAGCCATGTCGCGGCTGTAAGTATCTTAGCTGTATCGTATCTGCGGGTGTGCTGCATTCCGTCTTTGCTACCCGCTCTCTTTGCACGGATGATACGTAAGCTGGGCCGCTGAACTGATGAAGTTTGGAGTGGCGAAGGGAAGGGCTAGGGCTTGGGCTAGGGCACGAAGGTGACACCGCCATGCCACGAATAGAAAGTACGGCGGCGGCAGCGGCGAATCACTACGATAGCGCGTGCTCTTGTCACCAAAGGTGAATTCTTTCGTTGCTCGGGCCCTGCTCTGCGGTTTGTTCGTATATTGTTCCTCTCTTCAAAAGTTGGACTGATTCATTACAGTGTGATCCAGACTCGATATTTCGCAACCGATACTTTTCTCAGCCCTGGGCGTCTCAACGACATACATCATCATCAGACGATTGCCCAGTTCCTGCAAATCTCCTCACAGCGCTCCAATCCCTGGGTTAGGGGCTCGAGAGGGTTATGGGTTTGTGCTCTCCTACTAATAAGTCCCTCCCATTATGATCTGACAACCACTATCATGGCAGGAGAGAAGAAACAGAACGCTTTCGGCGCCACCTACACCGTACTCCCCGAGCCCGAAGCATCCGCAGAGCTTGCCCGCCTAGCGCATCCCCAATCCACCGGCGCCACAGACACCGTGTCGATCCAGCCGTGTCCCACACCCTCCGAGCGCACCCAAGACCGCCTCATCGTCGCCGACTGGCGGATCTCAGACCAGACCTGGCGCTTCCACGCCGTGTTCGACGGCCATGCGGGGCACGACACCGTCGACCACGTCGCGTCCACTTTACCGGCCGCGCTGCACGACGCCCTCGTCGCCGCCCTCGCAGCGGGGCCCCCCGATGTGTCGGAGATCCTGCGCAGGACAATCGCAGACGTCGATGCGCGGATCGGACGAGACATGCTGGACCTCTTCCCCGATGGCGTCGCCGACATGTCCGACGACGCCGTCGCAGCCCTGATCAACGACAATGGCGCCAACTCGGCCAAGGTGCTGCGCTGCATGCGTGGGAGCACCGTTCTGGTCGCCCTAATTGGTCCTGATCTCGACGTATGGGTTGCGAGCCTGGGCGACTGTCAGTGTGGTAATTAATGCTCTCCCGCAGTTGTGTCGCCGCGGAACTGAGAACTAATGTTATTCAGTGCTCGGAGCGAAGACAGCGTCGGGCGAGTGGCAAACGACCGTACTCAGCTCGAATCACAACGGCGCCGACGCGACTGAAGTCGCGCGGATCCGCAACGAGCATCCCGGCGAGGACGAGTGCATACTAAACGACCGTGTACTCGGCGCCATCGCCGTAACGCGCGGTAAGCCCATCCATTCCACTGCCCATCCCCAAAGTCTTATAAAAAACGCAGCAATGGGCGACTTCCTGTTCAAGCTCCCCGCGATCTACACCACCCGCGTCTTCCTAAACTCCACCCCCGGCTTCCAGTTCTCCTCCAAGATCGCCGACTTCCTTGGGCGCAACCTCACGCCGCCGTACCTCTCCGCGCAGAGCGACGTGCAGCACATGCACGTCCCGTCCCTCGGTGCGTCCGAGGTTTTCCTGGTTCTCGCGTCCGATGGGCTTGTGGACCTGTCGGGCGACACGTACGGAATGGACCACCGGGAGCCGTTGGTGGGGGGGAAGAAGTGGGTGGAGGTGTTGAGTCGGGAGGGGCGCACGGGGAATGCGGCGCTTTATTTGCTGAGGGACGCGATGGGGTCGGACGCGGAGGCCGTGTCTTCGCTGCTGACGGTGGAGTCGGAGGGGGGGAAGCGGTGGATGGACGACACAACGATTATATTCACAAAGCTTGTTTAGTTATTCTTCTGTAAAGTTCACTGCCGCCCAGTCGGCCCCGTCTGAGCCTTAGAGTAAAACGGGAGGGAGCACCGTGATGTTACATGCAATGGAAGGCTGTTGGGACACCAATCTTAGGCCGTCAGTCGGAGCGTTGGCGCAGATAGTCAGATATTGGGACTCTAGCGCTTTACGATGGAACCGCCGCGGTGAGTTAGCCCAGCTCCAACAACCTCGAGTCCACGAGGGACTCAGGAGAGTTGCAAATGGGTGGCATAGGAACCACAACTGAACGCATCGACCGGCCAGAGTGGATTTGGTGACGACTGAGAAGGGCGGGACGTGAAGCGTGCAATACAATACAGATTAAAGAAAAGATAAATACAGCACAAGTACAACAAAAGAGGAATCGAATAATCTATTTTGCGGCCGTTGCGGACGAGAACTTCGTAACCGACTTGGTCTACGGGACGACCAAACCGTTAGCACGAGCAGCCAAAAGAGAGACAGAAAACACGCACCCCCTCGCTGATCGCGTGCTTAGCCAGCTCACCGGGCAGGATTAGCCGTACGGATGTCTGTATTTCCCGGGAAGAGATGGTGGATTTCTTGGAGTATTGTGCGAGTTCTGGTATCGAACACTGAGCAAAGAAAAGAGGATAGACCAAGTGAGGGAGGACGCACTAGATGCCTCAGACGCGATGCGCTCGAAGATATCGTTGACAAAGCTGTTCAGGATAGACATCGCTTTGTTCGAGATACCGGTATCGGGGTGGACCTGCTTAAGGACTGCGGAGAGTCAGTTAAACGCACACGAAATACAAGCAGATGCCACCAACCCTTGTAGATGTACGACGAGTACGTCTCCTTGCGCGTCTTCTTGCGCTTCTTCTTCTCCCCGTCAGCCGGTGCTGTGGCCTTTGCAGTTTTCTTCCCTGCCTTCTTCTCGGTGGTCTTCGAGGGCGCTTTCGACGCGGTGGCGGGTGCCTTCGACGCGGTGGATGCGGGGGCTTTGCCGGCGGTGGATGCGGGTTTGGGTGCCATCGAGGATGAGTGTGGGTGTGAGTGGGGCGAGGGGTGGTGCGAGTGGGAGCGGGAGGGCAAAAGTTGAATCCATGCCTGGAGGTGGACGCGGTCTTATATAGTAACGCGTGACACCAAACACGATGGCCCTATTTGGTCCGCATCAACAATCAACAAACGCGCGACGCGTCTTTGTTGACGCGTTGACAGCCAAACAGCATAAATACGCCCCAACCACGACAAACTCGCATCTCTCTTCCCGACCACCACCACCACCTCTTGCCGCCCGCCTTACACCTTACTCAAAACAGTAGCAATGTCAGGAAAAGTCAGCGGAAAATCAAAGTCCGGCAAAGCTGCGGGCTCGGGCGACGCCTCCAAGTCGCAGTCGCGCTCCTCCAAAGCGGGGCTGCAGTTCCCCGTCGGTCGTATCCACCGGCTGCTCAAGAAGGGCAACTACGCGCAGCGTGTGGGTGCCGGTGCCCCAGGTCCGCAGTCTTCCTCTGACTTGACTTGTCCGTCTGTTTGGGGTCTCACGTTTTCCTTGATCAGTATACCTCGCTGCCGTCCTGGAATACCTCGCTGCCGAGATCCTCGAGCTCGCGGGCAATGCCGCGCGTGACAACAAGAAGCACCGTATCGTGCCTCGTCACCTCCAACTCGCTATCCGGAACGACGAGGAGCTGGGCAAGGTGCGATCTCTTCATCCTTTCCGTTGTCGTTTTCGTTCTTGTACTCATTCATTCCACCCCAGCTCCTCGGCTCCGTCGTCATCTCGCAGGGCGGCGTCGTCCCTCACATTGACCCCTCTCTGCTGCCCTCCAGTACGAAAAGTTCGTCCATCCTTCTGCTCGCATTCATGCTTTTTTATTGACGGCCTGTGACAGAGGGCAAGGCCGGTCAATCTCAAGAAATCTGAGCTCTTACTGCTTTTTTGTCTTGTCGCTCCCGCATTTCTATCCTCCTTTGTACTATTGTACTATTATCTCTCTATACATACCATTCCGCACTAAGTACATAGACTGTTGTTCCAATGAATCGGTTCGAGATCTCGGCTTGACGAACGCGTTTCCTTCAGGTTCAACCTTCAACCTTCAACCTTACCTTTCGTTGAAATTGAGTCGTTGACCGTCTCAACTGAGTCGGATTGCGAGCTCAACGTTCAACAAACGCGTAGTTGGGTCACGTGGTCGCGAAGTATCGGACTCGAAGTCACGGTGAGTCAGTGAGTCGAAGCTCGAACGGTGCGGCGGCCAAAAAAATTCGATTCTGACCAACGAAAAAAAAAACGAAACTACATGCATAAGTATTTGAAAGTAAAAATCTCAGAAATGCGAGCTGACGCGACCTTGACGAAGTGCGGTCAAATTATCGCCTCGTAGCCTCGTCACGGTAAGACGCTGAATGAAGCAGGCGAATGTACATGAGTAGTGTTGGAACACAAGAAAATATTGCGGGACCTTGGTCGAAGATCTCCAGAAGCCATACAGAATGTGGCCGAGCATGTGGCCGATTTGTCGTCGCACTCGATAACAGTTTCTATGCGCCACTATTGACCGAAGGGCCTCTTTCTGATACTGCACATTTCGCCATTGGAAGGGACTTGAATCCGTCCGACTCTTGTGTTTTTCCCAGAGAGACCAGGGCGGGAGCGATATCCTGCAGAGGACACAGCGTCACGGGCCATGGTGGTGAGCAGGTGTTGAGGGAGGAACAGTGCAGGAAAGACCGGGAGGGGACGAGGGGAGAAAGTATGGGGAGGTTATTGTCGTCTTCGTATGCGCATCGGACATAGACATAGGTAAAACAGAGAGCAGAGAGGTCAAAGCTGGAGAGGACGCGCGAGGGAGGATGGTCGCGTTGAAGGGCTCGAAGAACTGGCTGCCGTGTCAGAGATGCGGGCTAATCGATCGGCGAGAGGTTGTCTACCTGCTCCCCGCCCGCTGAAATCCTTGTGCGAAGGGATTTCAGAGAGGGGATGCGGGACCGGTCTTGGTTTGTTGGACGGTGAGGGCAAGCCAGGATGGTTTCAAAGGGAGCATCGCATCGCCACCGATCGAAGATTAGCGCGACCCGCCTGGCTGCGCAAATGGACCTTGATTTCATGGCCTCGACGACCGCACCCCAACCCATCACCCTCCACTTCGCCAACGTCGTCCGCGTTGCGGGCGAAACAATCGCAGGGTCCGTCGATCTGAACATGGCGCTCGCTCAGGAGCGCATATCGAGGAGCTGCGAATCAAGTTCAGAGGAGCTATCACAACGTATGTGTGCTCTGTGCTACTAGTAGCGAGTTTCCTGAAGTAAATAAATCCAGGCGAATAACGACGCAGAACGGGCAGACCAGGATCACGCATCGACAGACCATTCCCGTAAGCCTCGCTCGACTCGACAGCTCTGCTTGACCTGAATGAGATTATTCAGCTCATCCGCTCAAACCAGTCCCTCTGGACTCAAGGCACCGCCTTCCCCGCCCCCGGCACCCACCTCCTCTCCCTCCCCTTCCAATTCACGCTCCCCGCCTCCCTCCCGCCCTCCTTCCACTGCGACGCCCACTCCCGCGGCGGTGCAATCACCTATTCGCTCGAGGTCGTCGGCGACAGACCCGGCATCTTCCGCGCGAACCGCCGCATCCGGAGGGTGTTCCCCGTCGTGCCTGCAGCCGTTCCGAACCAACTGCTCGTCAAAGAGTCCCTTCGCCAGGGTTGGCTCGGTGCCTGGCGGGACATCAAGCGAAACGAACAGTTGCGACAAGGAATTTGGGGCGAATATTCGCGTGCAGCTGTAACCGTGTGTACTTACTTGATTTCACTCCCCGAGTGCGGACTTTTGATTCCTTCCTTCCCGCAGCTCTCTCTTCCCGACCTGCCCTCCTTCCCCATCACCACCCCCATTCCATACAGCTTTCACATCGTAACAGAGACCAAGACGTATGACAGAACCGAGCGCCCAGAGGACAAGAACGGAAAACCCCTTTTCCCCGCCCCGCCTACTCAATCTGCGAAGCTGCACCTGAACCTCCGACGGACGACGCAGGTCCGTGTCCATAGCAGGATCAGATTAATCGAAGACGTGTTCGACCTGCAAAGGATCGGCGGCGCGCAAACACAACGGCGCGCCGTCGAGGCGGTCGTGGACGAGCCAGAGTGGGTCCCGAAGGACACCGATAAAGGCCGCGGATTCTGGAGACGCTCCGTCCATTTCAACTCTACCCTCGATTTTCCTTACTCCCCGACATCAAGCGCGGAGACCCTGCAATGGACGGTATGTGATGGCTGCTTCTACATCTCGGAGTCTAACTTGGTGCAGTACGCACTACAATTCGTCGTCCCCTTCCCCGGGCTCGGGAACGACCTCAAGCTCGAGCTCCCCATCCATCTCAGTCCGTCAGCGGCGTGTCCCCCGCCTCCAATCGGGGCTCCGGGGACGTCGAGCGTTAGCTATGCTGACGTTCTTCCGCCTGGGCCCCCGCCGATGTTCGACCTGCCCCCGTAAGTATCGTCTCTTGTCTGAAGTATCGCTGCTATGCTAAGTTGGGCGACCGACCCCTACAGTTCTTATTGGGCGGGCGAGGAACACGATTGGGACGAGAAGAGTTGATCCTGCACAGTACTGTTACATGCAGACACTCTGAGTATCTACCCTTGTCTCTGTCGCCGTCACCAGTCTACACTACTATCGCGGTCGGGAGGAGCAGACCCAACGACTCGATGACGATGGCGAAACTCATCGTCCGTGTATCCAGTCCGTATGTATTTTGTCCCATGGTATCCTACATGCTACATAAATCGATAATAAACGTACTCAAGCCTCCGACGTCGACTGCCCTGAGTCTCCAAACGTCCCCACCCGCTCCCTCGTCGTCACAATTGAGAACTCGCTCGTCGACGTGAGGCTGACCGACTCCTGCCTTCGCGGCGCATCAGCGGCTACCGCGTTCGTCTGTATTACTATCCGGCGGCTCTTCGGGTTGAGCCCCCCCGGTCGTGGCTGCCCGTCGCGAACATGAACGGGTCGAGAAGAGTTGTTCCTCTACTTACTATCATGATGTCTTGGTAGCTCTGTAAGACGGAGGAGCAGATGTCCGTGTGTATTCCGTATGTATTTTGTCCCATGGTATCCTACACCCTACATAAATCCCTACTATAATAAACTACTCGACCCTCCCCTCCTCCGACTGCTCCCCAAACGTCACCACCCGCTCCCTAGTCGTCGTAACCGAGAACTCGCTCGTCGACGTGACACTAACCGACTCCTGCCTCCTTGGCCCATCCGCGTCAAACTCCTGCCTTCTTAGCGCATCCACCGCCTCAAACTCAATCTGGTTCAACGGGCTGTCCGTGCGCTCAATATCAAACGGCGACGGCGAGCGCATCATCGGCGTGGTGTCGTCTCCCAGTCCGAGTCCGCCCTCATCCTCGTCTGTATCCGGGGGCTCCTCGCGCTCCTCGGGCTGCGTCCAAATGCGCACCCCCCCGTCGTGGCTGCCGGTGGCGAACATGAACGGGTCCTCCGCCGCGTGGTTCCACGCAATGCACGTCATGTCCCCGGACTGCTGCGCCGGCCGGATGTACCGCAGCAGCGTCCCGCTCTCCTGGTCCCAGATGTGGATGTCGCCGGCTGGGTGGGCGGCGTCAGTCAGTGCACGAACGCGAACGAGACGATGGACCACACCTTTACTGGCACAGAGCACCAGTTCGTCGTCCTTCCCGCCAAAGTAGCTCGGTCCGGCGAACTCAACGGCGCGTTTGGGCATGTACGTGTGTCTGCGCGAAGCGAAGCTGATCAGCTCCGCGATGTGGAATCGAAGCGGAAGCAAGGAACCTCAGTGTGAGCCGCGCAACGAGGAGCGCGGCATTTTCCCTGTCCTTTAGCAGTTCCATTCTCCACAGCTGGGGCGGAGCCTATGCGGACGTCAACCGGTGGAGAGTGTCTGGGACCAGGTAGCAGTCTACCTTGTTTTCGTAACTAACGAGCGCAACGAGCCCTTGGCGCGTGTTCCGCGCCAACGTGACATCTCGCACATCGTTAAGCACAGGCGTTTGGCTTTAGGGATAAGCGTTCAAATTCTTAGCACAAGCACAGCGCGATAGTAAAATGACTTACTGCTCAATCTGTTTCGATTCCATGTTGTATACTGTGGAAACGGTTGGAGCGGGACGGTTATAAGAAAGAACCAAACCACGCACCCACGAGACGTTTCTCGGCGGGAGATTTGCTTGGATGCAGCCCAGAGGGCGACTCCAGCAAGGGCCCAACGCCGAGAAGACGGGTACCGTCAGGCGTAACCGCCACATCGTGGAGCTTCATCCGGCCGAAGTCATACTGGTCCAATATCTACGGAACAGCGAATTAGAGTGCGCTCGCGTTACTCGGGCCCTTGCACACACATTGCCACGGAGGTCCTGAATGTCAGATGGGCATCAGAGGAGAACGGACGAGCCAGGGTGGATTATTACCAATTTGGTTACAGTATTTCCCTGGGGAGGGTCAGTACTACAGCAATAATCAAGGACAAGCATACCTCGACGGACAAGAACGCTATGGAGCTTGTCAGCAGGTGCATCTAGAAACGGAGGAGCATGCTGCACCTTGACTGCCGGGGAACCATGTTATAGATTCGACGTTGGTCTGGCGGTCAATGGTCTTTTGGCACACTCCATCCTGCGTGGTCCAGGAATGACGGAAAGATCATCAGAAATGTGCACCGCGCTAATGACACCATGGAATAAATGTGTCTGTCCAACCCACCTCCGTCCAGACCTTCATCCCTCTGATCAGCTTGGTCAATAGCATGTTGCCTGTATCGGACCTAGACGGGGGTCAGACGGACGTAGCCCAAAGACATCCTCACTCACCATGCCACTTGACCCACAAACCTAGGTCGGAGTCAGACGGAGGCAAATCGATGGGCAATCGCACTCACCCTTGCGCATGGGCGAGTACACGATGTGACGTGAGTGTTCCCTGTAAATTTGAAGTTGAGCAACGGGACATTCGACAACAACGCACGCACCCTATCTATCCGCCAGATAATCGATGTACGGTCCCAGCTATAGCAGAAGCACATCAGCACACAGAGGGTTCGCTCAACAAACAGCGCGTCTCCCACCTCGAGGTCGCCAGGAATTTTCCATCAGGAGAGAACTGCAAATGCCGAACAAGCGCCTGGTGCGCCTCGAGCGCCTCCCTAGCAACTAACTTGGCGAGCTTCGGTCGCAGGGTCGTGATGCGCGAGCGCGCCAGGACAGCCTTGATAGGCTCGTCCGCCAGCGTTCGTTTCCGTTCCCCAAAGTTCGTATTCGACGAAGAAGTCCGCTGGCGATGCGGGGTACGCGGGCCGAACGGTGAAGCTGCCACAGAGCGCATTTTGACGGTTTGCAGAGCGTTTTTCCATAGTAACTTGCCCTTCGAAGGGCCGGGTGTTGGCGTAGCGGCCTCGCTTCCTACGGCGGTGGATAAGGTGGACAAGGTGGGGGTGTTGGGGAGAGCAGAAGGTTCAGGAGATGGCGAGGCGGTGGGTGAAGTGTCTTGGAGATGAACGACGCTCGTCATGGCAGACGTTTCACGGGTGTGGCCGTTTGACATGGGAAGGATGTTTCCTTCCAAGTCGTCGCTCTTCTCAGAGTCACTGCTATCCCCCGAGATCATATGGACAGTTTTGGAGGTTATACGAGCAACTGCTTTCTTGCTTGTCCGCAGGCGCCGTTTCAGTGCTCGGAAGATTCTCCTGATTCTATACACCCCCGGTATTGCCATGAATCGATCTGTTGCATCCTGGAGCACGTCTGAAAGCCATTTTCTTCCGCTATACCGGAGGTAGATGTAACGCTCAGACGCAAACCATGCCGACACGGCCGCGAGACCAAAAGAGGTGAAGACTGTGAAGATCGTGGTGATCGTGGAAGTAACAATGGACTATTAGAGCGCGGTTAAATACTAAATATGGTATCATCGTTGAGGAAGAATCTAGCCTCACCTGATTGGAAGCATATGCAAATAGGCATAAACCGACGGAGAAACATGCCACAGACATGACGAGGAACACTAGTGGCGACCGTTTGATCCAGATGAGAACCCACCAGGGTACACGATGGCCCGGAGAACGGCTGAAAATTTTTTGATCAGCGCAAACATGCTATCGCACCATGAATCTACGCACTACATCGCTTGCTTCCAGGTAAGCCCCAACAAACTATTGACCGCAGCAGCGATGCTGAAAACTAGAGAGGCAAACCAGAAGGAGTTGACTGCGTCCCTGATAGGAGTCCCCGTTACATTGAAAGAGAACTGGAGAGTTGTCGCTGTGACGGCTGAGAAAAAGGTCGCAACAGTCGACAAATTGAGTCTAGACAGCAACATGAAGCGAAATCACGGAAAATATGTGGCGAAGCTCACTAGAACAATACAGTAAGTCAGCATTATATGAGGAAAACGAAGCCAACGATGCGCACCAAGTTATCTGTCTTGTGTTTTTGTCCGAATCGGATAGTAGGTACACCTGTTTATTTTGAGAATCGTTGCAAGCGCAGGGTAGGTGGAGTTTCTGACCGACTTCTACGAACATGACCAAAGTTGAGGTGATACTGTCGATGTGTTGTCCCATCTCCGCTGTGAGATCGTGGACATATCTCTGGACGGCTGGGTAACGGAATTGGCCTAGGGTGAGCTTAGTGGACCCAGGTAATGCGTACAAAATATGTAATTCACCGTGATAGACCTGCAAGCACGATGCCCAATACTAAACCAAAATCAGATGCTACTACGCCTTGCACTGGTTGACGGCTCACTCTCAGATCACCCTCAAATGAAGTAATGGAGGAATTTATGGCTTCATCGGTAAATTCCGGAAACTCATTCAAACAACGACCGAAAGTTACAATGTTATTGGCCAGTGCCTCAAACTGTTCCGGGAATTGTTCCTGCGGCCCATTCGTGAGCACCATGTTGTGTTCGCAGGAAGCACTTACCAAGTCGAGGTTCTCGTCAATTGCGGGGCGAGCAACGTGAGGTGGTGCGCTGTAGGTCTTCGGACCTTTCGTTCTGCGCCGCCCTTTGATTTTTGGGGCCACGGCATTCTCTCGGTTCGCATGTGAAATCTTTCGGGGGAAGAGATCGGCAGCATTTTCGTGGTACAGAAAAAGCATCTGTGCAATTCGCTCCCGAAGGTGGAACGCCGACGATAAAATCGCGACTGACGACCCAAGTTGCCTTGTTGCATTGGCAAAGTTGCGCAACTATGGAAGGTCAGGCGGCGTACAAAACAGTCGGTACAGCACGCACTTGTTTATCCAGAGCTTCGATCCTTCCTTGAAATTTGTGGAATGTCGCGGCCCCAGTGGTCTGCCTATGCTCGTCGACAGTTGCTAAAAATAATATGAGCAACGCACGGCGAAATGAATCAAAATCTGGACTTACGAACGTCTTTATCATCTTCGAAACTGGGTTGTTGATTCGTATCTGGAACAAGTCAGGATTGAAGATGAAGGAGAAATGTAGCTAACGCACTCAGATCGCCGCTGCTTCCGGGGTGCTGCAGCAGCATTTCCACTAGACTGAGGATGGTTTCTCGCCGAGAGGGAAACGGTCGAGGACCGTCATACTCGTCCATAGACATCTAAGACACAATTAATACATACATAGCTGTTCACGAGTGGGAGACCTGCTAGCCTTTCGGGTGGGTAGTCGACGCTATTTTCGTCGTAATAAGTGCGTAAAGGATTCGTTCTCAAGTTCGTGTCGGTCGTGGTTGAGAGAACTGTGCTGGTTACAGCAGAATCGGGGAGTTAAATGGTGCGGCGTGTCGTGAAAAGTCGTATCGCAAGAAATTGGCACGCAAGGAGGAGTGGGGTAACGCAAGTCGAGGGCGCCTATTTCTCGCTAAAAACATTGTGTTGGTTTGCGTTTGCGTTACGTAACACTCCGGGTTTGACAGCCGACGGACAATCGAAGAAACTGCTTAAACTGTTACAAGTGTATCCACAATGGAGCGGCTGAAAAGATAAAATAAATTTCCGTTGGTTGAGTTTTCCTACAGATCTTTGCATTTTCTGCAGACGGTAGCATCACTGTAGAATCGCGCGTATTTTGGCCGACCTTCCGATCAAACCAAAGGACGCGTGGAAGCCCATAGAACACGTGGTCGCATTGACAGCCGGAACTTTCGGCAACTTTATCAACGGAGTCTATCTCAAGAAATCGTTCTCTGGAGGGATGGGATATTAAAAAAATCGGGAAGCACATAATGATTTGCTATTCATTTTGTCTATGGATGAAGAGAAAGGTCTGTCCCGTTTGTTTGTCAGCCATTGTCCAAGCCGGAGTTTGCCGATCACTACTGTCATGATTTCTTTCGCCTCTTTCCCAGTTCAGCCCGAGCGCTCTGAATACGCCAGACACTTCCCGGGCGATGAAGACGACCATATGGATCTCGACGACGGTGACTTTGAAGCCGGGGGATCAAAGGTAACATGGCCTGGCGAGACAATTACATCGTCTCAAGCATACATGCGGTATGCGGAGTACAATATGCTCCCTCGATAATATTCAAACACCATCCGACAGTGGGCATGGCACGTATGTTGAGAATGAGGAGGTCGTGGCTTCTGTTGCGGGGACGATAGAGCGCGTTAACAAGCTTATAACTGTGCGCGCAATCCGGACGAAGTATGTGGTGCATATATCCCAGCCACGCGACTCATCTCCGTCAGATACAATCCCGAAGTCGGGGATCTAGTTGTTGGAAGAATAACTGAGGTACCTACGCCCAGAAATAAATAAAAAAACTCGAATGACTTGAGAAATTATTAGGTACAGCCGCGTCGATGGAAAGTAGACGCCAATTCGCGTCAAGACGCGGTTCTGATGCTGTCGTCAGTAAATCTACCAGGCGGTGTGCAGGTATAGGTCATTCAGTGCATGCGAGTTATATGCTTTGACCGTTGCATTATTTTACCAGCGCCGAAAACTGGAAAGCGACGAGCTGCAAATGCGCAACTTCTTTGAGGAGGGAGACCTCCTTGTCGCAGAAGTCCAAGCATTTTTTGCGGACGGCGCCATGTCGCTGCATACACGTTCTTTAAAATACGGCAAGGTAGCTTGGCTTTCCTTCATCTCTGGTTTGCGAGACCTTAATTCCACTCAGCTCCGAAACGGACAGCTCGTCACCATCCCGCCCATCCTGGTCCGGCGGCTAAAATCGCACTTCATAACGCTACCTTGCGGTGTAGATCTCATTCTCGCGCTGAATGGCTACATATGGGTGAGCAAGCACGTCAAAGAGAGTGAGCAGGAGGGCGAGGAGGGGTTCGATGCCGATGCCGTCTACTCGAATCGCAACGATGTGAGCTCGTCTCATTTTTTATTGTCACATCTTGACAATCGCTAGTTCATCGACGACTCGACGCGTATCGCAATCTCTCGGGTGGCCAATATCATCCAAGTCTTAGCCTCGCACTTCGTGCCTCTGACGGACATTTTACTACTCGAAGCGTACGAATGGACAGTCGAAAATGACACGGACGCCAAAGGTCTCCTTTCAGAAGACGTAGGAGATGCTCTAGTAGCTACGATTACAACCAGAGCTTGATATAATATTGTATTCAATATGAGTGGTACATGAATGAGTGTGAAATTCTTACTATCAGTGTTAGTGTACATTGAGTTCGGATCTGAGAACCAGCTCTAGCTTTGGAGTCTGATTTAGGCGCGCCGTAACCACCCAACCTCTAGTCCGGTCATCATGCGCAGGCTCTCTGGGTACGAGCTGTTGCTCTCCTTGAGCAGGCCTGCCAGCCGGCGGCAAATGTCCATGGGGTAGAAAAGATATTCCGCCTGCGGAAATCCGGGATATGTATTCAAGATACTGTCCTTAGTCAGTAAAGCAAGATCATAAGCACAAGTGGGACATACCTGGGCAAGTCCGCCGTCGCCTCAGACGGACCGAGCAATTTGTATAACACCTTCGCTGTGCGAATAGATGCACTCCTAGGCAAGGAGTATTGCGTCTGCGTGGTGTATGCAAGGCGCATATGGGGCTTGAACAGCCAAACCTGAAGAAGAATGAGCATCGACACCAAGTGAAATGCATGGAGGCACGTACAAGGATGCGAGCGCGTTCCTCTTCCTCATCAAGTATGATGAATCGGTATGACGCGTGAGCTTCGACGAATTCAGCCATGTCTTCCACGATGAAAGCTGAAAGCGGGAGCTTTGTAGGCCTGGGAATTATGTAATTAGAAATCACTTCTAGCAAAGGCATAGACTAGTACGCACTCTGTCGACGAGCTGACTGGTCGAATCGCATACTTGAGCATCCGGAAGACGTTCGGATTCTCTTTCCCGGATTCACCCTGATGCTCCTGGCATCGCCCAACGACGGCGCCGCATATGCAACGAACGAGTCTCCAGTCCTCCCCACGCTATACAAAAAATGTAAGTGAGATGCAGACAAGGAACGAAAAGTAAAACGAATGAAATGTGTTCTCTAAAGTAGCTCCCGAGACGTGGACCTCAATAACACGAGAGTTGTTTAGAAGAGCAGCTGGCACTGGGCCATTTATCTTGGACTCTTTGTATCAACCGATGGAAATCGCCGCCCCCCTATCGACGCCACCAGCCCACCACACGCAAAACCTGCAAGGGCTTTGGAGGGTCGAGTGATGACGGTCAAATAGCGGAACGGACGATCGCTGGTAAGAACCCAACGCCGGTCTTCTTATTGGCCCGATACAAGAGGAAGGAAGGGAAAACTGGAAACGCACTTTGGTCGAGTCGGCAGGACAAAGATGATTTTTCACCATCGCCTCCTCCTCAAACAGAATGTAGCTCCCGCCGACAAGCGCTTGGCCCGCTTCAGGCCAGAACCCGCTTTTCCCGTGCTTCATCACCCGCTCGTTCAGCTTCTGGTCGGTATGACACATCCATGCATCGACCAGCTCCTCCCAGTGATCTGAAGGGAGATCTTTGTAGACCTGAACCTTTGTAGACTGCACCAGAGGCAAAGAACACGACGCGCAGATGAAACTCGTGGGGTTGGCGGTGGATAGCTGCGTTGCATCGAGAAGGGGAGAAGAGTACGTCTCAGCGGAAGCATTGGTGGACAGAGTGGCTAGTTTGATCTCATAATGCGAGCCTTGCACTCGCACAAGTTTCTTTCCGGGTGGGGTGCGGCCCGGAAGGACGAGGGGTAGTGAGGTATGCGCGCCGCTTTTCACGACCAGGTAGTCGCCGCCCGTGCTAGAGTCTGCGTCCCCACCAGCCGGCAGTACCTCAGCTTCGATGTCTACGCCAGGAGTGGCGCCTTTCACGGTGAGGAAGACGAGGATATGCTGGAGGTTTTCGTGGTGCTCGGCGACATATGTTACCGAAAACGCGGCTGGAAATATTGTCAATAGGAACGACAGGTAAATAGAGTGAGCTTACTCTCAGATTCAGAAACGGACGGCGCAGACGTGGATTTGGTAATCTCAGATCGCAAGCCGGAACGCGAAGAAGAGCTTCGAAGCCACGACAGCGACGGCGCGGACATACTGCGAGTACGAATAGGTTTTTTGCGAATGGCTGAGGCGGGCGTTGTCGGATGCGGGTGATTGATATGAGGTGGGGGTGCCTCCTTGATGAATTCAGGGAGAGTGAGGATGGCTGTGGGGTCTTCGAGCCGTTCACTGTCCGGCACCGCTTCCCGAATAAACTCGGGTAGGGTCAACATGGCATCCGGATTTCTCACCCGTGTGCCAGTAGGTTGTAGGACGGCATCTTGGCCATGAAGGCGTCCGGCGTCCGAGTAATCGGCCAAATGCCCAACAAAGGCCTCGCGCTGTGTAAAATGAGTTGGATATTCCAACGGGTTGACTTCAATTCACACCTTGGCCACATCGCGTTGCCGCGCCCTCTCCAATCTCGTCTTCATCCCACCGTCCAAGATGACCGATTGGTCCTTTAGCGTACGCTCCGAGGCTTTCCCAATGAGCTCCAGGATATTCTCTAGATCGCGCATGTCAGGTTCCTTCGCTTTCTCCTTGCCACGTGAGACGGCAGATGGGCCCTGTCGCCTGGCCTTCTCCATCTGAGCCAACTTAGAGGACTTGAGTTCCACTCGTTGGTTGTGCAATTGAGGCGCGACAAGATACAGCCTGTCGATAGCCATCGTGACCGCCTCCAAATCCAGTCGCATCTTCTCGTTCCCAGCAGCCAGCGTTGGGGAGTGCAGGCCGTTGTGCTTCGATTTCGAGTCCCCAAAACTAGACCGGATGGACGCAGAATCGTACTGAGGCGGGGTTTCGACCTGGTAATCAGCGACGTCGTATTGAGGCGGAAGGTGCTCAAAGCGTTCTGCCCGCTCTTTACACATAGCTACGACCGCCTCCAGCTCTTCGTCTATCTTGGACCATAGTAAAGCCTTCTCAACCGCAACAACAGGGGGCGTATTCGGAGGAAGGGGTTCTTGCTGAGACGACTGGCGCTCGACCTGCAAGTCGCTCAATTGACGCTTGAGAGTATTGAACAAGTCTCCAGGCGGGTAAAACGGCTCGTCAAACCGGGCTTCCAGTGGCGTTAGACGGGCTCCTTGATCAGTAGAGTGTAAAATGGATAACCGATTGAAGTGGGATAGTAGTGAGACGATTGACTCTGCGAGGAACGCATCAGAGGGTTCGAGGGTGTGCGACATTTGGTCGATTCTATTTCGAAGCTCGTGAATGAGAGCAGAATCTGAGCTTCCCTGAATCTCGACCATTGCGTCAGGGGGATCTCGATTGCGGAGATTGGTTAAAAGCGTTTGTAGCGCCGACGAAGACTGGTATTCGGTCGGGGCGTTCGTAGATGTCGGCGGAGCGGAGGGCATTGAATGCCTGCGATCCGGAACAATAGGATTCCATGGGGTGGAACCCGACAGCAGGTTGTTTAACGTCATCAGGCATGTCTTTTCGACATATGCAATCGTCGGTATTAGTTCCTGCTATAAAGAAGGCGTGAGGAAGAAAATGGGAGTTGTGTTCGGTCTTAGCTGACCAAAACCATGGTCGAATTGGATTCGGGAGCTGGCACGGTGCGAGAAGGCCCCGCTTCGACCGTAGGCACCTCAACAGCCTCGACATGAACTTCAGGGGGTGAGTTCTCTTGGAGGAGTTCACGTGGAAAGGGTGTGGGGACTGCTGTTAGGATGGGATCCAATGCTTGCTTCTGCGGCTGCGTGGCCGTCCTCGTTAATGTGGCCATGGCAGACGAAGCGATGTCCCAAATTCAAATTACTGTTTGACGCAGCCAACTGGAACAAATATTAATTATTTATTGCTTTTCATTTTCATGCCTTCATCTCGGCTTCATGTAGGCTGCTGAGGCCTGAGGAATTAGCTGAGGCTTCAACATTTCAACAGCGAAAAATTATGAAAAAGATGTTATGATACAGTGTTGCTAGCAACGTTCTCTAAAAGTGCATCCTCACATATTCCGGGAGAAGGAAGTTGTCTTGATCAACCACATCCCATCTTTTCCCTCTAGAAAGCCCTGCAAGATAACGCTTGCCCCCAAAAAGTCCACCCGGCGCACGCCCTGCTGCAGAAGATCCACGCGCACGTCGCATCGGCTGCGATAAGCCCCGGTAATCAGCTCGCGGTCGGCCGCGTTCAGCACGACATTCGAAAAGTCGTGCTGGCGGATGGGCCAGTGCAGCATTGCGTGAAGCTGCTGCAGCACGTCTGCCACCAGGACGCCGTTTGGCTGCGAAGCGCGCACATCGAAGTACCACGGAAGCCGCGGGTGATAGAAACGTAGACGGGAAACGGGGCGTGTCGTCGCGAATTGGATCAGGTCCGTTCGGTTGAACGGCCGGTCGTCTATGGTGAGCAGCTCGAGATTCGAGGGGTCGAAGAAATCGTCGGAGCGGAGATCAAAAGACATTACAGGCATTCTGGAATTGGGCATCAAGAGAGTGGGACAGAGATGAGAGTGTTCGAGATTGATTTTGGTTCTATCTAGAATAACGGGATAAGGAAGGAGAAAATATTAAAGTGGCCGAAGGTTACCTCCGCTCGTGCGTCGAAAGGGAGTAGGGAGTTTGAAGCGCCGCGGAGGTGTGTAATCATGGCGCCAATCCGAAGGGCGTGCGGCTAAGCATTCACAATCGCATGGATCTTTCTTGGCGAAGACGATAGGCTGTATATCTGTACTGGACATGGCGGGATGCATTTGCATGGGGAAGAAAGGGACCATCGGCATTTGGGAAGCAGCGCCCATTGGAGGAAGGAAGGGTGGGCCGTCAGCGTAAGGGAACGGGCGGAAGTCTAGCGGTGGCGACTGCGGTGCATACTGGTACAAGTAATGGGGATTTGGCGATGGTTGGTTACCATTTGGGAGCATTGACCTCGGGCCGGCACCATAATAGATGTGTTGCGGCGGCCAGCCCGGTGTCCACTGAGACGCGTTTGACCATGAATGATTCCAACCAGGGCCCGGAGCAGCGAAAGACATTGGACGACCAAAGTCATCCCGAGGCACCGGAGGGATGACTGGGGGGGTAGTCGGCGGATAATTCGGAGCCCACTGAGTCGAGTAGGCTGGGTTCGCTGCAGACAGTCGGTTCCAAAGGGGCGGCGATTGACCTAGATTGTTGCGTGGAGTGCTGTTTCGTAGTCTTTAACACAAGTCCCGGGAAAGAATGATGAGTGGGCATACTACAGATAAGGTCTACTGGATTTTTTCTTTCAGAATCTTGAAGTTCGGGGAATGAATAACGCCTACCCAGTATTCGACTGATTCCCTTGGCGATACCAAGCATTCCGCACCCAATCGCTGGCCATGGGGGAAATAGAGTCAGAGGAGAAAAATGCGATGATCGTTTCAACCAGATGGAATATATGCAGAGTCCTTGTCGGTCCTTGTTCTTTTGTCACTTGTGGGCGCTTGTGTTGCTCAACAATAATTGCAGTCCGGATCTACAGAGGCAGTAGCGGTCGCGATGACGTTCAAGTGTGCCCTTGGCCATGAGGTGAACTTGAACCTCGAAGAATTCTGTGGTTATAGTACGCTGGAAGAAGGTAATCGCCGAAAGCGTTTCGCGCCGCCGTTTCCGCATTAGGCCGCTGGGCGTCAATTTGGGCTGCCGGCAGCCTGGCACTGACCTACACGGCTACACCGTAACGTCGCCTTTTCGCAACTGGCACACGTCTTCTCTTCCCGTGGAACTCTTATTGACTTGGGTGAGGACACGCACTGATTCACCGTGTTCTGTCTGGAGTGCAGATGGGCTTCAAGTTGCCTCAGCCTGTTTTCAAGAGCCTGTCAGCAGAGCGACTACAAATGCACTGCAACGCAGGAAATCGTGTTCCAAGGAGATCCCGAAGGGGAGGTAGTTGCAAAGACGACCTGGAAGCAAGAAAAGACACTCTTTTTGCCGCGTTCTCTGGCTCAACGAAGCTACGTATGCAGTTTTGGGACTCGGATTCTGCGACTCGAGTTTCTTGGCTTTTTTTCGGGAACTTCAAACGGCTCATTTTCTGGCAATTCGTCCCATTTTCAGCTTCTGCAGCGCAGGTTATTTGCAGTGCTCGCCGCGGCATTCAGTGGGTATGCAGCTATCTGAATCTGACACAAACCAACGAAGGATTGTTCTTGTGACATTGTCGTGCAACCACAAACTGTTCTTTCTTCCACCGACGAAGCTATCAATCTGCTATCAACATCTCCCGATTCGTGGGTATACCGCTCTCTCCCCGTTGTCCCTTGTACTTGCGGCTGATTCGAGCGAGTTCGCTGTGTCTCCTCTTAATGCCGCTCGGGTCCGCAACCAGCACAGTCAAATGAACGATTCCATACCAAAGCGCGGCTGTCTCGATCGCTCCCCAGACGCATTGCCCCAACACGAGCGGGAAGAGAAGGAATCCGAGAGTAATGACCGTCAGGTACTCTGTCGTCGATATCACAGTCAAGATGCGCATAAAGAGCGCGGTCGGCGCCTGCCTCTGCGAAAGTAATAGTAGGACGGGCATGACACAGACCAATGTCGTGCTGATACCCGCATGGGCATGCGTGGACGCGAGCCCGACAACTTTTGCAGAAAAGCACCCAAAGACGCCAGCGGCGGACGCGAATGGCAGCAGCGGCCAGGTTTGTCCAAGGCGGAAGGTACCGTACGGGATATCTGAGGGAGTAGAAAGCAGGCAGAATATGACACACGTGTGGTGCGACGAGAGGAATCCCAGAACGCAGAACGCGAGCCCGATGGCTACAGTCAGCCAATCTGCAGCTGGTGAGCCGGTGGGGGGCAGACTGTTTGCGTCCACGACATCTGAAGATACGTCGCGTAGAAGTACGAGCTTCGTAAAGCCTTGCTTGCTAAATTCATTGAGGCGAAATGGGTCTTCGTCCACAGATCCAGACGTAGGATTTTTAAATGTCTGCAATAACAAGTAGTGCGAGATCAGCTGCCGCAGCTGGCGAATACAAAAGCTGACATTCCCCATGCCGGTGAACAAGGGTGTGTCGGTGAAACACAAACGTTCTGCGTCAGCAAAGAGAAGGAGCACCCTTTTCAGCGTGAGACAAATGAGTTTGTCGGAGATAGTGTTAGTTCTCAAACCCATGGCGATTTGGGCAGAATATAATGGGTGCCAGAGTCCGTCCTCGGCAGACCGTACAGTAACGCCGCGGGTGGTCCAAAGGCATTCCATCATGCATAGAAACCGACAAGGACGAGATTTCTGAGACGATGATACCACTCTTCGCACCGTCCAAGAGAGTCGCTCCATGGTATAGATCATAGCTGCCAACTTGGCAAATGGAGACCTCGGATCGACGGAAGGCAGCGACGGGAGGATATCCAAAGCCGTGACGGACATGAGCACGTCCAGTTGATCCAAGTAACTTTGAAGGAGGCCCTCGAACGCAGACTGCTTTCCAGCGGCTACCTCGCCGGTAAGATGCAAATAATAGATCACGTTCCTAGAGATTCGATCCCAGGTCAGTGGATTGAATGGCGAAGGAGATGATAATGACTTACCTGAACGCATACGCACTGAGATGTCGAGTTTGTAGGTCTGATAGCGTCTCCTGACAGATGTCCAATAACGGGTTCATCTGACTCAAAGCATACTGTAACTGGGAAATCTTGTTGCGGAGAGCCTCCGGACGAGCGTTGATGCCGGCAGCCGCATATACCCGAAGGTCGTCGCCACACTTCCTGGTCCACTCTCGATCTTCCATTACAGCTTCCCGCTGACGGTCTAACCACCGTTGCTCTTCCTCCACGGAATCGCAGGAGGAAAATGCAGGATCTTGGCAGAGCTGTGCCTGAAGCCTCGTGCGGTCAATGTTGCGTCGATCAGGTGAATCTGGTTGGATCCCTCTAGTCGAGGAGTCGTCGAGGCGTTGGCGACAAAGGTCGGCAGTGTGATGATATCGATTGAGCGAATGCTGGAATTTCCGATCCTGAAGTGCGAGGCAGCATGTCTCGAGCAGGGACGATGGGCCTGTCTCGGCCACGATCTTATATAGTGTCTCCATCTGCTGTATCAGGATTGGGCCTGATACGCTTACTATGTTACTGTCAAGCTGCAGCGTAGCATAGTCCGAGGACTGGAAGTACTCGATAAGTGTTCGATGTACTGGGACTAGGTGCTGTCTGGAGCTGCGACTATCTTCCCGAACGGTGGCTTCCCGAATATCGAAGAGAACACCTGCAGCACGCCGCGCGATGGCGTCAATATTTTCCCTAGTAAGTGCCAGCTCTGAGGGCAAAGATGACGACTGCAAGATCTCCAGGAAGATCTCCCAAGTGACGGCGCTGGGAGAGAATACGACGAGCTTCAACAGAATCTCCAATACACGGTCAAATCCGGACCCGGGTGGAAGCTTGGTAAATCCCTGAAGTTGGACGTGCAGATAGTAAGAATACATCTTGAAGATACCAGGCGGTGTCTTCTGCAAAAATTCCACCCGTTTTGCGGCAATAAACATCGGCATGTCTTCCTGTGTGATGAGGTTTTCCAGAAAGAATACGTATAGCAACATATTCTCGGATCGTTTGACGATATCTTGGACCAGAGTCTCGTCAACTGGGTGACCCGCCGGCAGATAACTTCGAACGACGTGACGCGAATAGGCCTCGAGATCGGCCTGCGTAGTACCGCTGCTCCCCAGAGTCACTCGGGGCCACCCTGCAAGTAGCTTGTCCTCACGCGATCCTTCGGAGCCGACGAGTAGCAGATGCGCATACTGTGTGGTAAAGTTGTGGAGAATCCACGGAGTCAATCCGCGCCCTGGTTGAGTAACTTCGCACAGATCGACGGCATCGACTATTATCCTTTCCAAGCAGTGAATACTGGCTCTGATTTGGACAGACCAAACGTACCAAACCGTGTCAAACGACTCTAATAGTTTTACGACCCATCTCTTCAGGTCCTCTTCTTGATATTTGTCGGATTGCGAAGATAGAATGTAATCAATGAAATCGTCGAGAAGCGTGACATCTGCTATACTCTTGCGATGCTCTTTCGACAGAAGTTGCCGCAAAAAGCTCATGGCGACTGCTTTGAAAGAGGCTTTTTGTGGCAAATGGGAATACGGATCGATAGTGGGATCTGCTCCACAGAAATAGTAGAGCAACGCTCCGCCCCGATGACCACCTTTTTGTGGAACTTTCGCCACTTTTTGAATCATATGTGCGGTAAAGACAGACTTCCCGGTACCAGGCCTGCCAGTGATAAACAGCTGGGCAGCTTCGTGGGACAACCAACTTGTAATGGAGGGATGCGAATCGCTCCACGCACAAGGACGTTCAATCGAGCTTGTCTTTGCGATGTACTGGGCGAGATGGTGTTCGTAATTTGTGCAATGAAGGCGTTCAAGCACTGCGCCTATTCGCGTAACTGTCAAAGAGGTCAGTATTCAGATTTCCGGTGACGACATTTCACCAACGCAAGTGTCTCTCAGACTGTTCCCTGGTATAGTTCACTAAAGCTCCGAAACGTGCTAAGTCAAGCGCTGCTCGCATTTTCGTCCGCGCAGCTCGAACATCGCGCAGGATGGTGGTCGATTTGAAAGTTCGCATGACTGCGAAAGGTCAAGTTTTCGGTCGGAAGTTTAATACGATAAACATACCCCGTTGTCTAATCGATTCATGTTTCTCTGATGTGAGCCTCAGTAGGCACCCCGAAGACTATATCGAGGTACTCACCGCCTACATAGCCCTTTACATCCTTCACGAAAGTCACAAAAGCTGTTAAAGCCGAAACAATCGCCCGACGTTCTGGGTTGGCGGGGTTCGACTTCTTCACCGAGTGAGTGATTAGAGGGAGGCCATCGAACACGTCGTTTAGACCGGCGAGAACCTCTGTGATATCAATCGATGTTATTATGTTCACAACCGCAAAAGATAATCAGTACCATCCAAAATCTCGGATTTCGCAGCAGCGATCTGTATATTGGTCAGAACCCAGTACTGTCAGTTGAAGAAATGCCTCACCGTGACTATGAACTTCACAGCGCCGTATACTGGACCCAGAGCTGGGTTCACGCTGGCGAGAGATTGTAAGAAAGTGTCACAGCTGTCCAAAAACTGCTTGGAGTTTTTCATGACAATATGAAATTTGTGAATGCGGAGCTTGAGTTCGTCGGGCTGGAGTTTGCAGTCTTTCAAGAGGTGGGTGAGCGAATCAGACTCAGTTTCGTATAGCTCGGAACTGTCCACGTCTTCGACGAGGCTTTGGAATTCCGCGCATAATAAAGAAAGATCCCGCTGCGGCGTTGACTCCGAGGGCATACAGACAAGCCGACAGTCAAGAGAGATAGCTCGATTTTGGCGGCAATTGCTGAAGAGAAAAGCTCATTGCAGACAGAAATTCCTGTTCGAGTTATACTGACACGGGCGGAGGTTTTGACCTGTTTGATCTCAATCAGATTCAGTCATCCTCCGTGGCTCTGCGCCACGACTGCATGTCAATCTCTATGCTGTGTACACTGTATTTCTCTCGCGAATCTCGTTTTTCCAGATTGCCCTAAAATAATGGCGTAAATTCAGCAGACATGCATACTTTGGGCTCCTCTCGAGGTCACTATTATGAGGGCCGGACACGCGGGTTCCAGCCAGTTCATGGACAATGGACATGTCAAATTCGTGTTTCTGCCACCACGTCATCGGCATCCATCTCATACCGACCAGGGACGCTAGCGCTGAGACTTAAGGCCGAACTGGCTTTCGCCGTTGCCGGAACAGAACCCACCATGTCCTAGGTTCTTTCTCTACAAATCTCGCGTCTCTCAAGTTTGTTTTCACTTTCTTGGACTGAATTACTTGTTGTTTCAAGCCGATGGGCAGACTTCTGTGGTTTACAGCAGTCGTCTAACCGAGACATGAGCTATTTTAACTTGGTCCCTGAGGCGCTGTCTGGCGCCGTTAATTTGTGCTCGGACTCTGAAAACGAGACGTCCAACGAATTACACAGCCTGTGCTCTTGCTACCTCCCAAGATGTCGATGTCCCGTGTAGTATCCAGCTTTGCCTCCATTCTGGGCGAAGCTCAAGCAATTCAAACATCCACTTTACATACTTTCTCTCAGTTTCTCAAATCGTTTGGCACTCTCACCGCTCAGAATGAGCCTCTTAGCAACCTTAATATTCCGTGAGTCCGAGATACGATTGATCATCGCTTGCCAGACTTATGCTGACGCTGACGTAGACGGCGGCACTATTACTTGACGAAGGATATACGGCAGGAGGAAATGGCGTCCCTTCTTTGGGAGCTTGCCAATCCGACACGATCCTGCATCGCCTGTACAGGCGGCTACGGGATGGGAAAGTCGGCTCTCGCACTTATGGCAATCCACAACCAATCCGTTACAGCTGCCTTTGACCGCCGTCGCTGGATTGATTGTCATGCGTTGACCGACCCTTCGCACTTTCTCCGTGTTTTGGCGGCGCAGATGGGTGTCCCTCCTGCCGAGTTTTCCCCGTCTGCGTGTGGACCCCGATTGGAGACGATTGTCGCCACGATCCAGCGCCTGAATTCTGCAGGGCGAACTTTGATCGTGCTCGACGATTTGGATCATCTTTATTTCCTCGACAAATCATTTACCGACGCGTCGATTAAAGCCCTAGCAAGCATAAAGGGCGTAACCTTGTTTTTGACTGTGAATGGCTGGACACCGGCACCCCCTCCTGTAGTAGAGTGGTCATTGCACCTCAAGGCTCTAACCCAAGAAAGGGCGGAATATCTCTTCCACTCGATCTACCCCGTTCCCTTCCAGAGAAAGGAGCTTGCTGAGCTCTTGGCACTCGTCGGGGCAGTGCCACAATATGTTGTCATTCTCGCCAACCTAGCGTACGAGAGACGACTTCAGCCAGCGGACTTATTGCAAATCATCGACGACCCAGAGACGAATCTTTTTGGGGTCGAAATGGAGGGCCACAAATCGTTGGAGGCATCCATGCAGGCATACACGCCGGAAGACAGGCTCGGGCGAGACCCCCATGCGCTACGCGTGTTTCGTGTCCTTGCCTCACTTCCCGGAGGGATCCCACGAGATCGCCTCAGGTCATATGTGGGGTTACCTCCAGAAACGATCGACTCCATCTGTGACCAGCTGGCAAACCTTTCTTTTATTCAAACGGAGCACACCGGTCATCTCATGTTAACGAGGCCCGTGCGCGACTACGCTCTTCGGTTCACAGAATTTGACGACCAGACCCGACAAGTGCTTTTGTCTCAGGTCATCTCTCTCGCGGAAATCCCGAAGAGCAGGCTTCGTCCCGGTACTCCTGAATACTCCCAGACCGTTGGGCAATTTGAGAACGACAAAACCAATCTGGAGAATATCCTATTCACCTTCCTGGATCAAAGTCTCCCGATCGCTGTCGAAGCTGCCTTGCGATATTTGACACCGCGATGTGCGGTGCGACCGTCTTTGAAGTTGGCGACCAAAGCGGTGGAAGTTGCCGATAACATTTCCGATCAACGCCTCCTGGCTCACGCCCTCCGAACCTTGGGGGAGGTGAATTACAATACTGGGCTGTTTTATGCCGAGGGGATCCTTGGAAGAGCAGAGATCTTATTCAACAACTGGGAGGATGACGACAGCGTTATAAATGGGCTGGAGTGCAGGTTCCTTATGTCCGTCATTCGGATGCGCACTGGCAATCACCCGGACATCGAATATCCGCCGGGGTTTGAAGAGGCGGTGAAACTGTCGTCCACTCTCAGCAGCGAAGCCGGGAAACGATGTCATGCTCATGGCCTCTTGCATCAGGCATCATTGACGACGAACCGTCGCCGCGCCCGAAGACTCTACGAGACTGCCGAAGTTATATTCCAAGATTTGGAAGATGATTACGGGTTGGCTCAGTGTGCTCTCTATTTAGGGAAAATACGCTTGATCGACGCAGCTGCGAAATTCCAGGCCTTGGGCGACCTTGAGACGTCGGCCAGGTGCTACCACTCCGTCGTCTCTTCGAATGTAGAATATATCAAGGTGCAGAACTTCAGGGAAGCATACCTCAGCCACCTCAGCCAGGGAGGCGGGAGCGCCAAGGTCCTCGAGTTCCTTCGGAAAGCCATTGATATTTACGAGTTTCTCGGACGGGACCTCGACACCGCGTTCTGCCAGTATCATCTGGCCCAACTTCTCCCGCCCACGGAGGCCATCACGCTATACACTCGCGCCATACATGCGTTCAAAACCTCCCACTTCACCCATCACCATGAGCGCGCGACCCTCGATATGTGTTACTCTCTGATGGAGGAGAAGCATTACTCCGAAGCCATCCCATACCTCGAAGTTCTTCAGGAAATAATTGGTTATTGTGGTCAAATCTTTGTGGTACGCTCCAGAGAGCTCCTCGCCGAATGTCACTGCCAGTTGAATGCCAAGCGTCCAGCTCTACAGGCCGTAAGAGGAGTTCTAGATGCCCTTCAGCAGTTGGACAGCGGCTACTTAGACGAGATCGAACTGTTGACCCCTAAGTACACAAACCTTTTGACTGCGTTGGATGGACCGTCTGATATCTTACCCGCCATTGCCTTCGAAACACATGCCCAAGGAGACGACAGGTTCATTGAGCTGGAATGATTAATAGACCTAGCCGCTGTAATTGGTTGGATGCTTCCCACAACCAAGAAAGGAAACAAACGTGTACAGTAGAATCTGAATAAAATTGGTGAGATTATTTCAATATTTGAGGATGCACGTATGTAGCATTCCCAATTATTTGAGACAAAATGTTCAATTTAGTTCGATTTCGCATATACGTGTCACATGCAATTCTCCCAGCGTGGCTGTCTATCTCATTGGAATTACCATTGAGCTAGCCAGTAAAAGTATCACGATCCCGAGAGGCACCTTCAGTCCGACATGCATTTGATACATGCTATATAGCTCAGTATTATTTTGATTTCTATTAGTACAGTATGAGGAAACCGTTGAACAAGTGCCAAGCTTTCTACGCCTGCACTGGAGCCGCAAAGGGATAGTCGGTATAACCTTTGGGGTCGGCACTTCCAGGCGCGTAGTAAAGCGCACGATTCCCCACAGCGAGCGCAATACCATGGAGCAGTCGATATGGCAGGTCCGGCTGGGAATAGCGTCAGGATCCGGAATCAATCCAAGACGAGGCATTGGACTCACATTGGCGATGTACGGTCGAGAGAAAGCGATTAGGTCGCCTTTCTCCTCGGCGACAGCGATGGCGGTCTCCCGTGTGTACCCACCGGCGCTGATCAGGCGACGGTCGCCCCAGATCTCTCGGATAAAGTCATTGGAATATCCCTCTTTGATGTCCACGGTCTGGCCGCCGTCTACGCGGGGCTCGACGACATGCAGGTATGCAAGCTCCGGATAGCGGTCGCGAAGTTGGGTGACGAAGTGGGCGTACGTTGGCTTGGGGTTCTCAAAGTACATGTCTGCGAAGATTCTGAATATTATGCTGGAAACGAAGAAAACAGAAGGCGCTTACCACCGTAGGTGCCCCAAGGGCTGATTCGCACTGCGGTCTTCTTCTGCCCGACGGCCTTGACAACGGCCTCTGCAACTTCGAGCGGGAACCGGGTGCGGTTCTCGACCGACCCGCCGTACGCATCTGTCCGGATGTTGCTGCGGTCGTGCAGGAACTGGTCAAGCAAGTAGCCGTTGGCGGCGTGAATCTCAACACCGTCAAAGCCAGCTTTGTGCACGGCATTTGAGGCAGCCGTGGCGTACAGTTGAGTGAACTCCTGGATCTCCTCCACGGTGAGGGGACGAGGAGGTTGCTGTCCTGATATGGGAATGTCGGACGCCGACGCGTATTCGTTTCGTAGACCCTCCTCTGCGAGCGCATCTACCTCCGCAGCTCTGCCCAGGGCCCATAATTGGAGGTACATGTATGCACCCTTTGCATGCACCGCGTCAGTGATCTTTTTACTCGTAAATCAGTCATCGAGCGAATAAAGGAAAGCAAGGATAGATGCACCTTTTTCCATGCTGCGATCTGCTCGTCGGACCAGATCCCAGGAGCGTGCCTGTGTCCCCCGGCACGGGCAGCGATATATGTTGCTTCTGAAATGAGGAGGCTTCCGGGGGTTGCGGCGCGCTGCTGGTAGTACTCTGCAACGATGTCGGGCAGAGGAACATGGTTTGCATCAGCTCTGAATCTGGTCGTAGGGGCATAAACAATGCGATGACTGAGTTTAATGTCGCCGACAACGGCAGGTTGGAACAATTTGGAGGTCGCCATTGGATCTGAAAGGGTAGGAGAACTTTTGAAGACAAGTTGACTGGAGGAAAGGCAGGTTTCGTTGCATTCTTTTAATGGTCAAGAAAGCTTTTATAGGCTTGAGAGCGCGACTCGGAGATTATCGGTCCCGCATTGAACCAGTAAGCATCGATGCCAGTGGTATGAGCGCAAAGTAAGCCTCGGTTATTGTCTTTGTCAGATTTCAGTCGGTGAAGACCCGGTCTTATCAAGCAGCACCAGATGGATTTTGAAGTCTCACAGCCGTGTAGCCGTGTAGCCGTGAGTCACATAGAAAGCGCGTTAGAATACAGGAAATTGCGTACACCGCAACCAAGATTGCGATAGGAAAAGTAGGATAAAGATAGGTGTGTTTGCGCCTGTTGACGCGACTCGCGTCCAAACGGTCCATCGGTCCATCCGCCATGACAATCGGTCAGAACAGCCCAGTGATTGAATCACTGCTGCGTAGCGGAATACTCGACGCACGGAGGTTCATCCACTCCATGTCCAACTCCACGCCTCCTCTGGTCATTCCGCCAGAGCTCATAGGCGCCATCACCTGCGGGATGGACGGCATGGAATCTAATAAAGCATGCTGCGTCGTCACGGTGGTGTCAAGCTTGGGTTCCGAGAGTCAACGCATTTTATTCAACACCTTGACCGTCAGCGTCAAGGTGGAGAACTGTGCTGCAATATTCAAACTGCTCACAGACTCACCTCATATTGCCGACTACATCACGAACCTAATTATCATGACGCTGCAGCACACTATGACCAGTCCGGATATTGAAAATTTTCGTCAAATCCTTGCCAAGCTCCGGAATGTTCGTCGGTGTACATTGGACGCGCTGTGGTCCCGCTTCCCCATGCACGTTCCTGCAGGGCAGTCTCCTACCCCACCACTCGCTATCCCTCCACTCGTGCTGGATTTCCTTGTGCGCCAACCGCTGTGCGAACTCTCCCTCATCTGCATCCGTATCCCTACGTCTATACTTTGGCACTTCTTAACAACAGTGCCAAAGCTATACTTGCTGGAGTCTGTGGTTACGGAGGAAGCCAGTCCCGCCATCGTACAGACCCCCGTTGTCCGAAACCCTTTTCTTCGAACTGGGCGAAACCCCTTTCTACAAGCTCCCATTCTCCAGACCCCCGTTCTGCATTCTTTGACTCTGACCAAGGACCTAGGACAGTATATTGTCCTCCCACAAGATATGTCGCGTTTCGCCACCCTACGGTATCTGTCTTTCCATCCACCTGGCGACGGGTGGGCTGGAAAGCTGATTGAGGCGGCCTCTCGTACGCTCGAGCACATCCATTTCGACTGTTCAGGTCAGCCATCGCTTTTGCACGGTCCACTGTACTCACGGACCCCTCATTCCAGAACACCCACCGCTGAACCTCCCTCACCTCCCCGCGCTCCGCACTTTGGAGCTCACTTTCTCCGTTCAAAGATTGTTCACTCCATCCGGGACCATCACGACGGCGGGGCCCGAGGTCGTCTCACAAACAGCCGACATTCTGTCCTCTCTTATCTCACCCCAGATCCTGCCAGCACTGGCCGACGTCAAGATCGAGCACCACATCGCGAAAGGCGGGGTGTTTGATCCGGTTCCTTATGCCCCGCTGATAGCGCTGCTGGAGACAGCCTCCGCGGCGTACCACACCGCGCCATGCATTCATTGGCTCCTCGTCACGAGTGATAAGGAGACTCCGGTTACGCATTTCACCGATACCGTGCGACGTGGGATGCCCAAAGCTCATAGTACAGGGCGACTGGTACTGGAAGCGGCTGTGTCGTCCAAGGCCCCCATTAAACCGGTTAGTGGACATTCATTCCTGAAGTTCATTGCTGAGGCTGCTATTCGTCCGCTGTAGTTTCGCATTTGATTTCACTTTCTGCGTGGTATTATATCGTGCATATCGTGCGGTGAGCACTGGGGTACAAAGTACACAGGCGCCCTTCACGTTCTGTCTTTGCTGCCCGAGTTTTCATCCAGCGCCAACGGCTTCCAGTACTCTTCGATTCGACAGCGACAGCCCCATCTGTGCACACTCAATCAACTCCCGATGCGCTCAGACGCACACACTGCTCGTTTTCTTTGCCCCGTCCAGTCCCTTCTCCGGTCTCTTGCGTATGTAGGCCTGTTTTACGCCGTCGTCTGGATTCTCGGTCACATCGCTTGCGGTTTTCGATCTTCCGTTCGCCATCGACTACGGCTTTGGAACGCGAAGAACAGCTCCGGTTCCTTTCATGCTATACGTCTTGGCAAGGGTCGTGCTGGTGCTATTGCCTTGGGCGTATATACGGAGGTTCAGTGGACCAGAACGTTCCCGGATTTTTTTTAAAAATTATTTATTGTTTACTTTGATCTGGCTGATCCATATGTACAGGCTTCACCGTCCCCTGGCAATGTCATGCACTCTTCCGAGAGTGTTTGCGAGCACCCGCGCCCTGGGACTTGTTCTCTCGTGCGCGCCCCAGAGAAATCGAGTTCTGAAAGACGCGTCTCGTTCAACCACCGACGGACAGTGGTGGTGATCCACCATCGGGTTTGCGTTGAGTCATCGCAGCTATTGCTGGATGATGTCGTGGTCTGCGTTGTACTCCTTGATCACCCGACGTATCCGTGGGGCAACAGTCTGAATCTCTGGAAGTCGTTTGCGAAAACGGGAGGGACGAGAGTCGTTGATGAGGCGTTGGCGAAGATCGCAGATCAAAATTGATGTTCCTGCGATGTTCCTGCGATGGCCATAGTCCCTGGTGCCGCATCCCATTTCATGTCCCCGATTTCACCATGTTGTCTCCAGCAGGTTGTCCGAGCATGAAGCAGCGTCCGCAGGTACATCGAATATGATTCCCGGTGAAGTGGCGCCGATCAGGATGAGATCGTCGAAGACGGAGACATGAACATGAGTGTTGGGTCGTTGCTAGACGTGAGGCGTGTGTTGCTCCTGAAATACGCCTCCAGGGACGAAAGTGCGAAGTGCGCAACGAACGGCTCCGATGCGGAGGACCCGGATGTCCGGACGCAGGCGACGTGGAGGGCGCACGACGATGATCCGCAGTGGATGCGATAGGCGGGTGGCGTGAGTCGGAAGTACAGGTCATCTGGAACTCGAACACCTTTAAGATCGTTGGAGGATAATAAGGACGAGTGGGCATACCTGGTCTCCGTAAGCAAGCCTCGCTTGGAGACTTGCGCTCGACAAGGACCGACGAAATCTGACTCATTGCAGTGTTTGAGTCCAAACGGGTATCGATGACGAAGCCTGGGTCGGGACAATGCTCCGCCGTCCGACATGTGCGCATGACACGACGGCCCCGGGAATGTCTTATCCTAGGATATGCGATGCTGAGCAGTGAGTCGGGAGGAGGTTCCAGTTAATCAGGAGTTTTATTGAATGTAGAAGCTGCGGACCCGGAGCGTCGACTGAGACAAAAAGTAGAGGCAAGACGAACAAGTCTAGGATGGAGGGTAGGGAGGAGGATAAGGCAGAACTCGGAATCGGCCTGGCTCTTGAATAACGTCGTGTGCCGTGGAGACACGAATAAGACTCAGGATAACATTGAGCTCTGCCACTGAAGGCGAGATAATTGTGGACAGGTTTCAAAACGCAAGTAAAAGTGACTGCACGCCATGTCGCATTCGTCGGACACATCCAAGTCCGACGCTGAGGACGGAAGAACCAGGGGACCCTCCGACAACTTCGTACAATGTATATCGGCCAATCGAAATATGTCGGCCGCGAGCCTCCGAGCGCGATTGGATTGCGACATGGCAGACCGCCAGAGGCACGGGTCGTTTGCACCGCATTAAGGCGACTGATTTAGGGCAGTAATTAATCTTCGAGCTAGATTGAGCGCGTGTTTATAATTGAAATGGAAGAGGACTCTGAGACGAGGGGGAGATTCATTGGGACAGGGAATCAATGTCACCGGGTCTGACTGGTGTGAATGTCAGAGAACAACGTGTAACGGAGACAACGCAGCAGGGGGGAGACAAAGGACGACGGAAGGAGAAAAAGAAGATCAATGGATTGGGAAGGAGCCAAGGAGTGGACGGGGATCTAGAGTCGAAGCAATTGTGAATCCACAGCCTGCGAGTCGCACTCGAGTTCCAGGGAGAAGAGGCGGAGATAGATAGTGGCTGAATCAGAAGGATCAGATGCAGGTCCTGGAGCAATGGAGCATCACACGACCAAACAAAAACCCTTCCTCTCCTCCTCCTCCCATCGCCATGATGCTCGTTCAGAAACAACCGCTGTTCTCCATGTCCTTCACCCAGAAGCAACCGCTGTATTCCCTCGCCCAGTCTCCCCAGCAATTCCTCCACCACCGTCGCAATCCCTCGGCCCCCGTCGTCCATGTCCAGCCCACCCGCACCCCGGGTCTCCTTACCCTTAGCAAGCCCCCGCGGCCTGCAAAGGCGTCTCCGAGACCCAAGCCGGTACATGCGACCCAGCGGAGCCCTAAACCGGCTCCAGCACAGGCGGTGGAGAGGGGACGCCAGCAGGGGAACAACCACAGCAGCAGCCACAACGGTAACAACAGCATCAACAACAACAAGCGCCGGAGCGCATCCCAAGCAGCACCAGCTCGTCGTCGCCAGCCGTCGCCGGACCCATTCGCCCCCCAACCTTCTGCTGCACCGCCACCGAACAGCAATAAGCGCCGGCACCCGAACGCAACCAACCCCATCCCTGTCCCACTCCCACTCCCGACCCATGCTCAAAATCCCAGCAACTCCGATCCTGTCCTAAGCCACATGCCCCGTCGCCGTCAGGTGATTTTTTTGCGATTTTTGCGATTTTTTTCGAGTCCCGTGTCTCACGCTGGTCGTCGTAGCCCCCGCAACGCACAACGACCCTCGACTCGGCCTCATTCGCACCGTCCGCCTTCGACGAGTTCCCCATCTGCGACGACATGACCGACGCAGGCTCCCGTCCGTCCACCCCGTCGCCGCCCAGCCCCTCGACCGCCCGCCGTCCCAAGCCCGCGCTTCACCTCTCGGAGCCCCGCACACCGACCCGCAAGTCCCGCCTCCCGGACCCACCCCGCACTGCTCCCCTCTCCGTCGTCAACCCCGGCAGCTTCCCCTTCCCGCCTGTCGCATCCGCGAACACCCCCTCCCCGCACGCCTCCCCCAAGCGGCGCGCGGACAGGCGGGCCAAGCACCTGAGCGAGGGCGTGATGCTGCCGTCGCTCTTTCCCCTCGTCTTCGCCCGAGACGAGCACGACTTCCCGCGTGCGACGCTGGAGCCGCGGAGCCAGTCGACGGAGCGCTCTAGCAGCGAGCCGCCGAACCTCAACGCCAACGGCCTGTTTGCGAGCTCGATGTTCCAGAACTCGCCGAGCCCCGAGGAGCTGCCCCCGCCGTTGTTTGCGTAACGGCTTTTAGGTATTTGCCACCATTATACGAAGAGATTGTGTGCTGATGTGGCCGCGCAGGATTATCCTTATTTTTTTTTTCGATTATTACGACCGCCAGGCACACTCGTTCCGGACACCAGCGCACCTCTCCATTTCAGATCAATGTCACTCGCTCGTTATCTTGGCATTTCCCGACTTCCGCCTCCTTGTCTCATCATATTTCCGTCTTTCGTGCACCACATGCACGAGCCGCTACCTCTCCTACCTCGACCACGCCTCTACCTCTATCGACCGCCACCACACCTCATCTATCTTGCACGGCGCCCTAATACTATATATATGGGATGTGGGCGCCGTTGTACCTCTTTTTGGGTCCTCTTTTTCACTTCCTCTTTCACTTGCCTCCCTGTATTGCGTACCCGATGGCTTATTCTGTATAGCTAGAGGTGAGCCCGTTTTCCTTGAGGCAGTGGGGCCTCGCTATAATAAGAACACGCTAACCCGAATTGCAGCTCCACTCCACTCCCATCACCAATCAATCATCCCCACACCCCAAAACGAAAACGACCCGGCACGCTGCTTGTTCTGCCTACTGTACGACGAGGGCGGTGTGACCAAACCAAACCTACGACGAGAAGAATCAAGAAACCAGAATGCTTAATTTATAGTACACCGCACACCTATTATTTTGTGGGCTCCCCCCTCGGTGGTCGACAACATTTCACCCACCCCCCGGCGGCGGTCGGCTGCCGTCCTTCCTGCACGGCTGCCGACGTCCATACGGCGTTCGTCACTCCGCGCGACGACTTTATTTTTATTTATTGGTGGGGCAGCAGGCACAGCCACTTTGGTGGTGCCATGTGGATGCGTTTTTCAAAGTTCGCCGCGGCGAAGGACGACTTTCTCGCCCTCGCCCTCGTCCCCGCGCATCACGACATCCGCGCCCCTCCCCTCCCGCGCCGACGCCGACGCCCGCCGCCCCCCACCACCTGATGACGACGTCCCGCACGACCGTGTAAAATGTATCATATCGCATACCAACACACTCCATCGCATCGTCATCCGTCCGCATCGCATTTGTGCATTGCATTGTTTTTTTTTTCTTGCCGCATCGCATCGCAATTGTTTTCTGTTTCTGTGCAAGTAGTATAGTATAGTATGACGAGGAGGAGTCGGCGCACCACGTATACTTTTTATTCGCGCACCCCCCCACCCCCCCCCCCCACCTTTTTTTTCACTTCTATCATCTCCGTATACCTTCACCTTCTTGGCCACGTTTATTTTAGAGCATCGTACATATTATTTTTCTCTTTTTTTCATTCACCACCATCACCCTTGTTTTCATCCCGCCCTCCTTTTTATGGAGATTTTTTTTGCTTGCTGGTTCTGTTGGTTGGTTCGCGGGGTTATATCTTTTTTTTCGTGAGTCTGCCTCCCTTTTCTTCGCCTCCGCCTCCCACTTTCCCGACCTCATCGACGCACTTGCCTCGCCCTCACCCTCCCTTTCCTCTCCATTTGTTTGCAGAGCGAATACTGACGGTGACTATCACAGCTCCGCACACAACAAGCACGAAACCAACATCCACTCCGCATACCCTCTACCACCCTAGACTCCGCAGTGCGATCCATCGCACTTGTACCTGTATTCCGCACCGCACCGTACTCCGTACTCCACCACATCACACCACGTTCCTTACGCTATAGTCTCCATATTTCGTCTCGTGTCCATATCCACATCCGTACATACTCCCCTCTGCGCGAGAAGAGAAGAGCGAGAACGAACAAGAACGCTCGGTGTACAAAGCTTGTACTTTTTACTCTTAGGTTAGGTTAGCTAGTGAAGAGAGAAGAGAAGAAGGAGAGAGAGAGGATGTTTAGAGAGAATCTGAATGAATGATTGATTGATCTGTTTTTGTGTACTTCGTGGCTCAAGACTGGGTACCGGTGTTAGTGTACAAAGCCTGAGGCTTCGGGTATATAGCTCTTTTTCGATGCCCGAAGCCTTTGTACACTAACACCGGTACCGAGCCTTTGGCAAATCTAAAGCTTCGTAAGTATGATGAAAGAACAGTAATGGGTATGGAGTTGGCGGGCGTCAAACCAAAGGTTTTTTGGAGAATCGGTGACGAATTGGAATCGGTAGATGTCGACTATTTTCCTGAGACAATCCCAGTGGAACTTCTGCGCGTCCTCTTCAAGCTGTTTCCGCTGATGTGGAGCATAGTACGCTCTACTAGAGTCGTCGTCCCAGGTGTCCTTGATGACAAAATCCTGACCACCGTGGTGGACACGCCAGCATACTGTTTTCTTTGATCATTGATTTGTTGGCGTGCTTTTAGGATGCGATGGACACAGATGAGGAGTGGGCGGATGAAACTGAACGAGGTTCACAGTACGTTAAGCCTCTAAAGTCTTACCTTCTTCGAAGCTGATTCGGGTATATTTGGAGAATTGTTTGTGAGACAATGATTGCAACGTATGAATTCAGAATTTGCAGATCGACGCGCTTCAACCGCTTGCCATGTCCTGAGAAACGTCAAATTGCCAGCGAGTGCAGGCTTCGGTATTGATATAATAGGTTTGAGGGCACGATGGACTGGGCGCACATGAGCTTGGCGAGTTCAGCGACGCGGCCGAGGGACCACGGATACGGATACGAAACGCGGACATGTGCAGACGAGAAAACTGACTGGAGAGGGCCAGTGACGGAGCAACGATTCGAAGAAGCTGCTTTTGGGTGTATCAGGAATAGTTGAATCTCTCCCGGGAGCGAGACCTGCGAAGAGCGGTGGCAAAGTCCTAGGCCATTAGGAGCACTCCAGAAGGAAGGACGTGCAACGAGGGTGAGGTGGAAAATCCCACATGTGAATTTCAGGATCGCAAAAGAACACAAGACACAACGTGAAGCCCTCCCTATGTGCAATATACCCCGAAGCTCATCACACGATATGACACTACACAGAACGTGAACTTAAATCGGAAACTGCAAGGAACAAATTCAGCTTCAGCAATAAAGTTTAGGAATAACTAACTCTTTTAATGGAGGTC
The DNA here is from genome assembly GCA_029281435.1 of Mycena haematopus. Classification (NCBI taxonomy): domain Eukaryota; kingdom Fungi; phylum Basidiomycota; class Agaricomycetes; order Agaricales; family Mycenaceae; genus Mycena; species Mycena haematopus. Next base: position 41,453 of record JARJCV010000216.1, read on the forward strand.
ATGGATGGCATAACCGCTTCCAGTGTCAGTCGCCCTGCACTATGAGCCTCGGGCATCCCACGCCGCACAGTGTCGGCGAAATGTGTGTACAGAGTCTGATGATCATTCATGAAGAGGAACCAATGAATACGTGGCGCGGTGGGGTACGCTGCAAGGGCTGCCTCTAGCAGTGCTATCAGTGGGGCATAGGGGACCGCATCAAACGCCCCGTCTTTCGCAAAGTGCTGCTCGATCTTGACGTCAACCAGTGCTGGGAGCATCTGGGGGACAATAAAAAAAGACAGAATGTCGGCTGTTTGTGAGATGATCTCGGGCCTCGTCGTCGTGATGATCCCGGATGAAGTGAACACTCTTTGGACGACGAAAGTGAGCTGCAAAGTACGGAGCGCGGGGAGGTGCGGGAGGTTCGGCGGTGGATGTTCTGGAACGAGGGATCTCTGAGTGCAGTGGACTATGCAGAAGAAACGGCGAACCTGCGCAGTCGAGATGAATGTGCTCGAGCGAACGAGACGCAGCCTCAATCAGTTGTCCAGCCCATTCGTTGCCAAATGAACGGAAAGACAAATGCCGTAGGGCGGCAAGACACGGTAGATAGTGCCGGCGGACAACATAATGTCCTACGTCCTTGGATCCGTTTAGAATCAAAGAATGAAGAATGGGGGGTTGTACGGCGGTGGGAGCGATTCCATCCTGGGTTACCACGGAGTCCTGGAAGTATAGCTTTGGTACACTTGTTAAGAAGTACCAAAGTATTGACGTAGGGATAGAGATGCATTCGAGGAAGAGTTCGCGCAGCGCTTGGCGCACAAGGAAATCGAACACCGGTGGAGGAATAAGGAATGGTGGGATAACGGGCTGTCCAGCAGGAACGTGCATGGGGAAACGGGACCACAGTCCGTCTAGCGTGCACCGACGAACATTATGGAGCTTGGTAAGGATTTGACGAAAATTTTCAATCCCTGGACCAGGCATAGCAGCGTGCAGCATCATGATAGTTAGGTTCGTGATGTAGTCGGCAATATGTGGTGATTCTGTGAGCAGTTTGAATACTGCATCAGAGTTCTTCACCTTGACGGAGAAGGTGCTAAACAAAATACGCTGAGTCTTGGAACGCAAGCTTGACGTCACGACGGAGCATGCTTTAAGAGATTCCACGTCGTCAATCTCGCAGATGATGGCGTCGATGAGCTCTGGCGGAAAGACCGGAGGACCCGTGGATTTGGACATGGAGTGGATGAATCCTTGGCAAGGATTAACCCTTGTGCGTGAGTATTCCTTGATGTCGGCTCCAGTAGACCAGTCACGAAGATTCTGCAATGTTCTTGAAGTTGAATGACATTGTCATTGTTCAAGGTTCAAAGCAAGTGATATGCAACAGTCGGATTCAATCGCAACATAGGCCTGTCCGGCCCAGTGTCCTGAACGATTGTCGGACGAGCTTCAGTCGCGCCAACAGGCGCAAACACACCGTTCTGATGCGAGACATTCACATTGTGCTTGAAACTATGTAATATTATCGTTCGACAACGACTTCCAGACACTGTCCCTCAGCGAACTTGCGCTACAGATCCGTCGGGCCATCACGCCGCACAACACGGACCACGACACCGTCGAGCAAGAACTCGATCATGGGCCACCTTCACTGCCCGCCGGTCGCTGAGAGCGAGACGCGGCTGTCATAACTCGGTTTCTCTGGCGCGCGCACCAGAGAGCAGTGCGCGCACGAGAGAGCAAGTCCCATGGCAGGGCGCGGTGTCGCGCACGCTTGCGCGCTGAGCTCGTAGAGCAGCATCGCCGAGATCGCCGAATCGGTCCCACGGCTGTCCATTTCACTTCCGCCATGTCTCGCCCGTCCCGTACTCTCCCCGATTCACTCGTACCTTGTAGCCCCTGGTCTTTTCACTGCCTCTCACTGCCTCGTACTCTCCTGGTCCCTGCTGAGTCTCATTTTCTATTCCATTTTACTCCACTCACCCCTCTTCTTCTTACTATATATTCTGTATATCTTCTTTGTATTCTACACGTTATACGATTCCCTTTTCCGCAGCATTCGGGCTCGTCATTCGTCCCTCAGCCTTCGTCGTCGCTGTGGTCGCTTCCGCCTCCCTTCGCTCCCGCCGCTTTCAGCATCTGAGCAGTGTCGGCCAGCTCGCACTCACATCTCCTTCCTTCCGTGCCCGTCCGGTTGGTTGGTGTGTCAGCGGGTGCTCGCAAACACTGCTGGAAGAGTACATGTCATTGCGAGGGGACGGTGCGATTCCGGTGGAGGACGAAAAGTGGATGCGTCAGATCAAAGGAAGTCAGGAAAAAGACTAATAAAAAATGCGGGAACGTTCCTCCGTATACACCGTGGGCCAGCGATCTGAGTTCTATCCAAGGCAATACGAAAGTACGACCTTCGCCAAGATAGAGCATGCGACATGGTTGAATGGCAAAGGAACCGGAGAGTCTCGATGCATTTAAAGCCGTAGTAGATGTCGAAGGGAAGACCGAAAACCGTAAGTGGACGAAGGCGAAACGCAGGCCTATGGAAGAGACCGGAGAAGAAACTGGACGGGGCAAAGCGAATGAGTAGGACGTGCGTGCAAAGATGAGGCTGTCGGTGGAAGCCGCTGGGCACTGGGTGGAAACTCGGGCACCAAATGCTATATGTAAACAACGCGGCAGCTCCCTGTGCACATACTACGTACCCCAGGGCTCACCGCACGATATGATACCACGCGGAACGTGAAATCAAATGCGAAACTACAACGAACGAATATTAGCCCCAGCAATGAACTTCAGGAATGGATGTTCACTGACCCGGTTAATGGGGGCCTTGGATGACACGTATGCTTCCATTACCAGTCGCCCTGTACTATGAGCTTTGGGCATCCCACGTCGCACGGTGTCGGCGAACTACGTAACCAGAGTCTCCTTATCATCCATGACGAGGAGCCAATGAATGCATGGCGCCGTGGGGTACGCCGTGAGGGCTGCCTCCAGCAGCGCTATCAGCGGGGCATAAGGCGCCGGATTGAACACCCCATCTTCTGTAAAGTGTTGCTCGATCTTGACGTCAGCCAGTGCTGGGAGCATCTGGGGGACGATAACAGAGGAAAGAATGTCGGCCGCTTGAGAGATGATCTCGGGCTTCACCGTCGTGACGATCCCGAAGGTCAGCGGTCTTTGGACGACGAAAGTGAGCTGCAAAGTACGGAGCGCGGGAAGGTGCGGGAAGTTCAGCGGTGGATGTTCTGGAGTGAGGGGACTGTGAGTACAGTGAGCCGTACAAAAGAAACAGCGAACCTGAACAGTCGAAATGGATGTGCTCGAGCGTACGAGACGCAACCTCGATCAGCTCTGCAGACCCTTCGTCGCCCGGTGAACGGAAAGACAAATGCCGTAGGGCGGCAAGACACGGCATATAGCGCGGGCGAACAAGATGCTGCCCTACGTCCTGGGATCTATTTAGAGTCAAAGAATGGAGAACAGGCCTTTGTACAACGGTGGGAGCGGCTCCATCCTGTATAACCACAGACTCCTGCAAGTATAGCTTTGGAACAGTTGAGAAGTGCCAAAGTATTAATGAAGGGATCTGGATGCAGATGAGGGAGAGTTCGCGCATCGGTTGGCGCACAAGGAAATCTAAAAGCGTTGGAGGGATATGGAGTGGTAGGAAAAAGGGCCGCCCTGGAGTAGCATACACGGGTAAACGGAGCCACAGTCCGTCCACCGTGCACCGACGAACATTCCGGAGCTTGGCAAGGATTTGACGAAAGATTTCAATATCCGGACTGGTCACAGTGTACTGCAGCGCCATGATAATTATGTTCGTGATGTAGTCGGCAATATGAGATGATTCGCTGAGCAGTTTTAATACTGCAGCACAGTTTATCACCTTGAAGCAGAAGGTGTTAAACAAAATACGCTGAGCCTTGTAACGCAAGCTTGACGCCACGACGGAGCATTCTTTAAGGGAATCCACGTCGTCAATCTCGCAGATGATGGCGTCTATGAGTTCTGGCGGGAAGACCGGAGGACGCGTGGATTTGGACATGGAGTAGATGAACCGCGGTGTTCAATATTTAAAAGCAAGCGATACGCAACAGTGAACCTGTCCTGAACGATTGTCACAGTCGTGGCGTTTGCACGAGCTTCGAGTCGCGTCAACAAGCGCAAATCCACCGTTCTGATGCGCCTGCAACTTGAACTACTATACTCATCCAGGATTCCACGACCATTATTGTTATCCTATCCTATTGCAATCTCCTGTATTCTTACGGTCTTTCTATGTCACTCACTGTGGGACTTCAATCCGGTGCTGCTTGATAAGACCGGGTTTGAGTTGGACCGCCTGCGAATCTGACAAAGGCAATAACCAAGGCTTACTTTGCGCTTACCACTGGCATCGACGCTTACTGGTTCAATACGGGACCGATGTGCTCCGAGTCGCGTTCTCAAGCCTATAAAAGGTTGCTTGACCATGACAAGAAAGCAACGAAACTTGCCTTTTCTCCAATCAACTTCAGATCTTCAAAAGTTCTCTTACCCTTTCAGATCCAATGGCGACCTTCAAATTGTTCCAACCTGCCCTTGTCGGCGACATTAAACTCAGTCATCGCATTGTTTACGCCCCCACGACCAGATTCAGAGCCGACGCGAATCATGTTCCTCTGCCCGACATCGTTGCAGAGTACTACCAGCAGCGCGCCGCAACCCCCGGAAGCCTCCTCATTTCAGAAGCAACATTTATCGCTGCACGTGCCGGGGGACACAAGCACGCTCCTGGGATCTGGTCCGACGAGCAAATCGCAGCATGGAAAAAGGTGCGTCTATTCCTGCTTTTCTTTATTCGCTTGATGACTGATTCACGCGTAAAAGATCGCTGACGCGGTGCACGCAAAAGGTGCCTACATGTACCTGCAATTATGGGCCCTGGGCAGAGCTGCGGAGGTAGATGTGCTCGCAGAGGAGGGTCTGCAAAACGAATACGCGTCGGCGTCCGACGTTCCCATATCAGGACAGCAACCTCCTCGTCCACTCACCGTGGAAGAGATCCAGGAGTTCATCCAGCTGTACGCCACGGCTGCCTCCAATGCCGTGCACAAAGCCGGCTTTGACGGCGTTGAGATTCACGCTGCCAACGGCTACTTGCTCGACCAGTTCCTGCACGACCGCAGCAATATCCGAACAGATGCGTACGGAGGGTCGGTCGAGAATCGCGCCCGGTTCCCGCTCGAAGTTGCGGAGGCCGTTGTCAAGGTCGTCGGGCAGAAGAAGACCGCAGTGCGAATCAGCCCTTGGGGCACCTACGGTGGTAAGCGCCTTCTGTTTTCTTAGTTTCCAGCATAATATTCAGAATCTTCGCAGACATGTACTTTGAGAACCCCAAGCCAACGTACGCCCACTTCGTCACCCAACTTCGCGACCGCTATCCGGAGCTTGCATACCTGCATGTCGTCGAGCCTCGCGTAGACGGCCTCCAGACCGTGGACATCAAAGCGGGATATTCCAATGACTTCATCCGAGAGATCTGGGGCGACCGCCGCCTGATCAGCGCCGGTGGGTACACACGGGAGACCGCCATCGCTGTCGCCGAGGAGAAAGGCGACCTAATCGCTTTCTCTCGACCATACATCGCTAATGTGAGTTAAACGCCTGGTTTTTGATTGATTCTGGATTCTGACGCTATTCCCAGCCGGACCTGCCATATCGATTGCGCCATGGTATTGCGCTCACTGTGGGGAATCGTGCGCATTATTACGTGCCTGGAAGCGTCGACCCCAAAGGTTATACCGACTATCCCTTTGCGGTTCCAGTGCAGGCGTAGAACGCTTGAACGACGTCGCCGCAGGCACTACTTAGTATCGGTCATAGAGCTTCTTTGTAGCGCAGTATGCAGACATTTATATATGTATTACTTGTACATAATCCAAGTGGTATTCTACATATCCCGTTATTGATACAAAAGGGCACATCAAGCACCAGTAATAATGTAATCTTATGCCATGAGCGAAAGATTAAGAGCGCCGAGAACGATCTGCCATGCCAGCTCCACAGTGTCCCAGAGCGCAGCGTCATCAATGCCGAGCGCAACCATATCCTGCCAGAGGTCCTTGACGTGCGCGGTGTGGATCATCAACACCTGCACGTCTGCTTTGGAAACGGCGCAGAGGTGCGCGGAGAGGAGGTGGAGGTCGGCGCCGGACTGCAGTGCGGCACAGACGGTTTTGTGCGTAATCTTACGCAGGAAGGAATGGGGGACGGGGAAGAGCGCGTTCAGGACGGCGTCGAGTCGGTGGGAGTACATGAAAGCGAGGAGGACGGAGAACGCTGCGGCAGAGGGGACCGTGAGGGGCAGGACGGGGAGGTGCACGGCTCCGGATGTGCGCAGTGCAGGTGGAGGGAGAACTGGAAGCTTGGAGCAATGAGCGGCGAGCACCAGGGCGTGGATGGGGAAAATGAGATGTGTGTCGGCAGGTCCGGATGGGGATGGGTTTGATACGGCGAGGGCATGGGTCGGGTAGTATGGCTGGACAGAATCTCGCGGCGGCAGAAGAGAAACTGTGATGAAAGGGGGAAGACTGGATTTAGGCAGCACCGTTGGTAAGTGGGACGGGGACAGCGCTGAAGTGCCAGAGATCATTCTGGTACAATACTCAGCCGTGCACGACGAAAAAAATCAGCGGCAATAACTTACCTGTGACAGGTTTCAAGAAGAGTTTTCCGGATAAATTCAACGGAAGCATTGCCCACATCTGGGGACGCGGCGTGCAGTGCAGCACGGGTGATCTCTGGGAAGGATGGCCGCGCAAGAGTTCGAGGGAGTTTGAAGTGAGACGAGCCGGTGCGGGAAGGCATATCAAGAGAAGAATGTAAGGAGTGTAACGGCAGAGACTAGGTGGAGATTTGGGCAACTGCGGCAGGTAAGTTCGAGTTGGTGGAGCCGATGCAGCAACCAAGATTTATAGCAATGAGATATACAATAGCTGAATATGATTGTCATTCGCTTTTTGTCGGCTCACCTATTCTGAGTAGTCCAGATTCAGTAACCCGGTGCCTGCTGGTCGGGCGCATAATAGTCAAAGTTCCATCCTTCTTCCCTTTTGAGCTTGATGCCATCATCGCGATATCCTATTTGGGCGCGTCGCCTCCACTCAATTGTCCTCAGCGATCGTCTTCGCCGATCGCAAGGAAAAAATTGCGGTCCACATGTGAGGATGGCCTTGAAGAATCTTTGTACTCCTTTACGTCCCGCGTTCGTTGTCCCGGCGTATATTGCGATTGTTTTGTGTCACTGGGTCCAGCACGAGTGGGCTCGTTTGTGCCCACCTGTGGTCGTAAGCGTAAGCGTCCTTGCTCTGGTCAGGCGTGTGCTTGTGTACGTTCCGGCCTACGCCAGCGGTAGTCGTCCCAGATAAGCGCATCACGGCATCCTCTTCGGCGCGTGGTCCGTCGTGCGGTCGTCTCGTCGGCACAGACATGCCCGCCGCATTCTGCTGGCGCTTTCATGTGGGTGCTGATGTGCATCCTGCCTCGCTTGCCCTCGTCCGACTGCTTGCCCGTGTCGCACCCGTCCGGCGTTTCATAGCTATCTGTGTGTCTTGCCAGCGCGGGTGTGCTTGCTCGTCTTGTCTGCCGTGTTTGCATGTGTGCACTGTGCGCCGGTATTGTCCGTGCCTTTACACAGGTCCCGTCGCTACAACTCTTGTGCCCTCACCCGTCTGCGCCTCGGCCGGTCCCGTTAGCCTGCATTGTGCCGTGCCGTTCCGCCCCTCGCGCACGCTCGGTTTTGGTGTGAATACGCAGACCAATTGCGCGCGTGTCATCGTCCTCCGTGCTTCCCTACTCGTCCTTTCCCAATAGTGTGCGAGCGTTCATTTTCACGTTTGCACACCTTTTGCAGGTCTTATCCGCCTTCCAGCGTCCTAGCGATCTGACCTGTAGCCACCTTGTATGGTTGCCCGAAGATAGAAGGCTTCCTTCAGCAAGTTGACGTGCCCAACTGGATTCTTCGTTCTGGCAGTTGTGTGTCGCAGGCATTCGGTGAACATAAAGAAATACTCCGTTGCAGGTCTACGAGACAGCGAATGCACGACATTCGTCTCGTTTACAGCGCTGGTTCTACAATTTGGGCATATCCAGCTTCAGACTGGGTCAATATATTTCGCTCAGTTTTGAGACATTTTCTCCGCTGTGCAAGGCTCACCTCATGAAACCATCGATTTACTATGCTCTCGCGTCCGCCACATCTTTACGCAAATGCTCCGCACCGACTGCGTCTCCCGTATTTATCACTCCTGCCTTTTCCACGATCATGACCTCAGCGATGCCATCTTCTACAACTGGCCGATGTTGAACTCCTCGGGGAACGACGAATGCATCCCCTTGGTTGAGCACGACCTTATCGAGGTCCACGCCTTGAAGCTCAATGATGAGGGTGCCGGAAAGCACATAGAACACTTCATCCGTCTAAAATGTATGTTAGAAATAACAATTCGTGCGACGATTTCTCCCCTTACGTCGGAGTGTGCATGAAATACGAATTCACCCTGCAGTTTCGCAAGTTTCATCTCGTACTCCGAGTTGAGGGAAGCGATTAGCCGGGGAGACCATGTCTCGGTGAATGAGGCGAGAACGCCTGGGACAGAAACTGGACGACGAACAGTAGTAGTCGTCATGAAGGAGTTTTGGTGCCTCAGATAGGATAGGATATGATAGTTGCCGGCGCCAGGTCCCGCATCGGAACGGCCGGTGACCGTCCTACATACACAAGGCGTCCTATGTATGCTACGGATGTACCAACTAATCTCCACTGTTATGAACGAGTCAGACTCTTGTCAGCTGCTTTGTCAACCACGGAGGTACCGAGGATTGCCGTACCGGTACGAGGCACGCCAAAACCAGTCTGTTGCTTCGTCAAAACCTCTTGCTGCGCTGCTGCAAGTCAACACGTCGGTGCTTACCAATGCTCAAGTTCTGCAGCTTGGCATCTAATGGCCCCCTTCACAGATGCAAACCTCCGTGGAGGTATTTATCACTTCACGCGGAGGTCGCGTCAGCCGGCAGAGCGCTAGTTGGGAACTCGACTGGGCAAGAGTAGATGACCTCATCGTCGTTTGCACCCAGAGGTGCGAGTATATCGAGCATGGTGAATGTGGACTCCGTTGGAAAACGTTGGACAAGGTTGTCTTGGACAAAGCAACTTTCCGGCCGACTATCGCCGATCGGTAGAGTCCTGTTGTCAACACTGGCAGTATTGACTTGCAACCGCCGCGCGCCGCCAAGGAAGTTTGGTCACTGTGTCGCCGTGTCTAGGCTTCAAAACGTATCAGAATACAGCTTTGGCTGCTGTTGCATTTTCAATTTCTTGCACAGCAATGGAGCGCAGCATCAACGCAGCATTCCTATAAATATTCAAGCATCAAGTCTTGCAACGCGCTCATGGCGTCCTCGAGCTCGGATTCGAGCAGCATCCAACCCATTACTCTTCATTTCCAGAATGTTGTGCGTGTCGCAGGGGAAATAATTGAAGGTCGCGTCGACTTTCATGTACCACTGATGCAGAAGGATGGCATCGAGCATTTACGAATCGAATTGCTAGGAGTTATCAAGACGTGCGTATATTTTATGCCTGATAGAGCATCATACCGACGTGATGTACTTGCAGCGGGATCTTCAGACAGTACGGACAAGTTACCATCCTCCACAAACAAACGGTCCCTGTTCGTCCGTCTCCACTTTCCTCTTACGGTCTCTGAGATGGCTTCTCATCCAGTTGTGTTCTTCGAGCCAATCGTTGTGGACATCCAAGTCCACGCAAAGTGACTCTGATGTTGTCTCGTGCCCCTTCCAATTCACTCTACCCGAAGACCTGCCGCCTTCGTTTTGTTATGGGAAACATTCGCCCCCTGATGCAACGATCAGGTATTCCCTCGACGTAGTGGGCGAGCGACCTGGCGTCTTTCACCGCAAACGCCGTATCCGGAGAGTCTTTTTGGTCCTGCCCGCTGCTTCAGAAGGCCAATTGCTCGTGAGGGAACAGCTGAGGCAGGGTTGGGACGGCCCATGGAAAGTTACCACACAGGACGCAAAAGTGCGGCAAGGAATTTGGGGTGATTATTCCCATGTCTATGCAACCGTTCGTCCTTGCCCGATTGCTTGCGGGAGCAGTCTTTGATTATTTTTGCAGCTCTCACTCCCCGACCTTCCGTCGTTTCCTATTTTGACTCCCATTCCGTATACCTTGCGCATCGTGACAGAGACCAAGACACTTGATCGATCTGAACGCCCTGAGAAGCACGGAAAACCACTCTTTCCCGTGCCACCTACCCAGACTTCGCAGGTTCTTCGCCGGAAGATAGAATACACGGTTCTCGACGGGTCCCTCCACGAGGAGAAAAGAAAGGATACATTTGATCTTCAAAAAAGTCAAAATCTGGTGGACAACACTGCGTCATCGAGAGTTAGGCGTGCACAAACCGCCCATACTCAACCGATGGAGTCATCACCGCAGGTGGATGCGGTCGTGGATGAGCCGGAGTGGATCCCGAAGGGCGAAAAAGATCGCGGTATATGGCGACGCTCAGCCCATTTCACATCCACCCTGGCTTTTCCTTTTGCGCCGACAATCAACACGGAAACTATCGACTGGGCGGTATGTCCTGGATGTTTCTTTTCTCCTCAGCATCTCTGATCTATTCCAGTACACTTTGCAATTCAGTGTTCCGTTCCCTGGAATCGGCAACGATCTTGACCTCGAGCTCCCAATCCATCTCAGTGCTTCGTCGGCATGCCCACCTCCTCCAACCGGAGCTCCAGGCTCATCGAGTCTCACCTACGCTGACGTTCTTCCGGCCGGACCGCCTCCTATGTTTGACTTGCCTCCGTGCGTATCAACATTTTCCAAAAGATTGCTGCTGAGCTTGAGTGACCAACAGTACGTATTGGGCGAGCGAAAATCACGACTGGGATGACGAGAAGAAATGATCAAGCCGTACATACTATGTACATGTACCATATTTGTTTTCACGTTTGAATATCCGCCGATTCTCTATAAATATAATTGCTTCGATGACATGCCTATAACGATGACGTCACTGATGTCACTGGAGTCACGACACCGCGACACACCGCAGACGTTGACTGGTCTAAGGTCTTAGAAGTTACACTGACAGGAACTCCGCACTCACCGTTCTTGACGATGTTTCTCGCTCATTCAACCAGGCTATATCGTCAATCCAACATGTGTGTTCTCCATCGATTGCGGAGTGCGGCTATCCTAAGCTCATAGTATTTAGCTTCTTCCCGCTGTGTTTAGCCCAGGTCTCTCCCTCTCGCAGTTTTGGTCAAAGGAAAATGGCCACCTCGTCGGATTCATCCTCGCTACTCGATTATGGACGCAATGTAACCAATGGACTAGGACGAATTACGGAGGGTATCATGACGAGCGGGAAAGGCTCGTATGTCGAATATGACGACGGTCGCAAAATGCTCGACTTTACTTGCGGGATTGGTGTCACTAGCCTCGGTAAGGCTGTCGTGCAGCCCATTATTGTCTAAGCAGGTGTATAGGTCATTGCCATCCGAAGATTAGCAAGGCTGCCGCGGACCAATGCATGAATATTGTGCACGCTCAGGTAAATTACACCGGAATTACTGACTATGGGTTGATTTCGGTTTAGTGCAGCATTGCATTCCACGAGCCTTACCTCAGGCTTATTAAAAAGCTATTGCCCATCATGCCCGACCCATCCCTGGACTCTTTCTTTTTATGGAACTCGGGTTCTGAAGCCGTCGAGGCTGCGCTTAAGATCGCGCGTACTGTCACAGGACGCCAAAACATCATTTGCATGCAAGGTATATCTGTTCTCCCTGTATGATACTTTACTCAAGATGTTCTTTCAGGCGCGTATCACGGTATGTCTACTCTTCATTTCATGGTATGTTTTTGAAAATGTCCTAGGCCGAACCTTTGGTGCCATGGCTGTGACCAAGAGCAAGACTATATATTCCAAGGGAGTCGCTCCCCTAATGGTAAACCAGCATCTCACGAAGCATCTCACCCAATGACACGCATCATGGTAGCCCGGTGTTTTTAGCATCCCATTCCCATTCTGGCACCAACTTGGCCAAACACCTGACCTCTCTGAATCCGCACAAGTCTCGCAGTGCCTTTACCAGCTTGATCTGCTTCTCGCACAGCAAACGGCACCCGCAGATACTGCTGCGATAATCGTGGAACCCGTGCTTGGTGAAGGCGGATATGTGCCTGCCCCGACCGCGTTCCTCGAAGGGTTGCGTGCCGTCTGCGACAAACATGGTATTCTCCTCATTGTGGACGAGGTCCAGAGTGGATTCTCCCGCACCGGCAAGTTCTTCGCAATTGAATACAGCGGTGTCCGCCCGGACATCATGATCATGGCTAAGGTTTGTATGTACATACTGCAGTCCACTCCCAAGTCACACATGGACCCAGGGTCTAGCAAATGGATTCCCACTGAGCGCTGTCGTCAGTCGCAAAGAGCTGACAGATAAGCTATCGCCTGGATCTATGGTCCGCCTTTTTTCAGTATCTATCTCCAAGATGCATGCGCTAATGAGCGGGGCAGGGCGGTACATATGCTGGCAACGCTGTATCATGCGCAGCTGCATGTGCCGTTGTTGACGCGATGCACGAGGAAGATATTCTTTCCAATGTGAATCAACGGTGAATCTCTTCTTCTTCAGTCTTGGCAGATCTTCCGGTTGACACGCACTCCCCTCCAGCTCCACTGAGCTATTCTCCGCATTAAACGCTCTCAAAGATGCGCACCCTTCCCACATCCTCGACGTCCGCGGCCGCGGGCTGATGGTCGCGGTGGAGTTTGCGACGCCTGCGGGACCCAGCGCAGCACACGATTCCGTGACGGCGCGCAATGATATTGCCGCCCAGATGGCGAGTCGCGTGGCGAAGAAGTGCATCGAGCGGGGAATGCTCATCCTGACGACCAGCGTGTACGAGGTCGTGCGTTTTATCCCGCCGCTGAATATCTCGGCCGCGGACCTCAAAAAGGGGGCGGAGGTCTTCCGCGAGGCAGTGGAGGAGGTCATTCGGGAAGGGTGAACAATGGGCAGACACTATCTCTCGACTACAAATTGTATTTGCACGGAATTTGCTATTCCAATTCCAGTACCGTAAACTGCTCACTGCCAAAAGAATGGCAAAATCACAGAAGCAACTCCTGGCACCGTTCCTTTTGTGCCATTCCTCTCTTGACATTCAGAGACACATCCGAAACAATTAGATTGCATAATAACTGTCTAGTAAATATCTTGCTCAGGCTAAAGATCCAACGTCTATGTCCCTGACCACAACACTGCAGGCGCGCGGGTCTCTCGGCCTCCATTGTGTAAGGCCGTCCTACTGTTACATGCTGCTGCGGGCGGGAATCCAAGACATGAGGTCATTATAGCCCGGGATGCCGTCCATATCCCAAGAAAATGCAGTGCCATTATTCCCATAGAACTCATCCGGGATGGTGTTGATCCCGGATGCCAGTCCGCCTGCCAGAGAGTGGTCGGGGAGGACGAGCAACGAGTCGCTGTTCTTCGTGTCAGCCGCATAGCACATATAACTTCAGCCTCAACGTACTTGGCCAGAGTATCTAGGGCCGAAATGCGCACGCTGAGGCCGCAAGTCGAGTTGTTTGCGTGGCTTGGTGAGCGGTCAAGAATCTCGGCGGTACGTCGCAGCCTTGCCGATAATTCGAGGACAGCGTTGTAGCATGCGCCCTCGGTCAGACACCCACAAGTACCACCTCGCGCGATGTAAATGTGTTCTGATAGCCCGGCGTACATCGAAAAGAATGATTCCACCGAGTCTTTCTCATATGAGGTCAAGGACTTGAACTGCCCTGGCTCTTGTGACGGGAAGATTGGTGGGGTGGAGCGGGAAGAGGCGGGGAATGCCCAGGTCGGAAGCTGAGGGGTAGAAGGTCCTACAGAAGACGGGGGCGAGCTGTGGCTTCTATCCGAGCTCAAAGCTCTGTCCTGTCCAGCGAGCCAGCGGGGATGCGGTTTATTTTTCAACTAGGTATTGGGGGCTCAATGAGAAGTCAGAAGTGCAAATAAAGGACGACACTACCTCCCGAATGACGCCCTCGAGTTCCGCGATGCGGCTCATCATCCTAGTTTCCCGGTCCTGTATTCCTTCTCCAGGTCTACCCTGATCATCGGCTTCGTAGACACAATTCCCGGTCTGTAGTATTGTCGTCGGACTGTTGTATCAATATTCTAGGTCGACGACTCACAAGTCCGAGCTGGGAGCACCGAGAGCATGGACGTTTCCTATCGCACTATCTCGCGCTTTCAGTAAGGAACTAGACCATGCCCACTGTGCGTACCATGCGCTTCGTTGCATGGCAGTTGAGGCAAGACTGGGTCGTCCGATTGCGGCGGCTGCAGGTTCTGTCAGTGACGAATGGTCGAAGGTAGTAGTGCTCACCGCTTGCGATGATCACCATCGGCAATAGTAGTAGTTTTGTGTTTGCCCTGTGGTGAAGGAGACATGATGATAAGCGAAATGAAGCGGAAATTAATATTCGAGGAACCCAAGGTGTACAAGAAAGCGAACTGACCAGCGAGTCTAAAAGGGGCGGATCCTTGGCTTGATTGAGTACAAAGCAGATAGATGGCTTCGAGAAGAACTGTGTCAGAACCTGAAGAACGTGCATTGTGGGGACAAAAGACCCCTCACAAGGGAACCGACGCTATGTGCATTGTACCTTGGGCAGCTCAGCGTTCGCCGTCGCCCCACATAAACCGAGCTTACCGTAAAAGTCGCAAGAAGATAGCGGATGTACGGGGCGAACAAAAAGAAAGCGTGACGCAACGGTTTCGCATCTATGTCCTCAAATCAATTACCCAGAATAAAATACTCAAGTGTAGTGGATGGTTGGACACACGAAATATGTGAGCTGCCGTCAGTTGGCGTCTTTAAAATTTCCTGGACAACAGCCACGGTACCGTACTGCGATAACGGAACTCCCATCTCTCCCGGATTCGTCTTGCAATATTAATCCGCTCCATGGGCGTGGACGCGATACGCATTCAAAAAGGGACATTTCCAAACAAATACCGTGGCTTCTACCAAATCGCCGGAATAGGATCAACCTACGAAGTTTCGATGGAGGTCTTTTTAGATCAAGACCTACAGCAGCGGAGTTCTGAGCCAGACATGTGGTCAGCGCCGCTTGGACTCCAGGCATTCTCTTTGATAGGCGTCGAAGTCGATCTTCGGCTGACATTCGATGGCGCGATAGTGTGTCTGCCAGTGACAGTGAGACTTGAGAGCGGGTTTACAACCGGTGGTCCAGGCGGATTCTAGTAAATTTATGGAGCTTTCGAGCGCAATTCCGGATGATAGGAAGCCATATGAATCCAATCAGACCGCGTCGAGACTGGGTCGAGCACGTAGACCGCCAAATTCAACAGGCCAAGTCGAGTGCCAAAGATGTAGCCTCCGAGGAAAAACGAGATTCCAGATTGAGATATCGATGTTGACATGGACATTACCAAGACATGTAAAGATAGTAGAGCGCCCAGTGAAACTTGAATGGAAAAGATGAAAGCCGAAAGTTTTTCAAGTCGTTGCTTTCCGAACTTGGATTCCTAGGTTCCGCATTGGGGTCAACACCGAATTCAGACCGGCGAGGCGGTGGCTAACATTTAAAAAACGCCACAATGCGATGGCGGGCGATGGCCAAGTCTAAGGAAGGGCGTTTACTGGACAAGCCTCTCGAAATTTGGTTGGCATCACCTTGGCGGTATTGGTCTGACCAGAATTCTGATGCCCGCGTTGTGCCCACGCCGAGACTGAGCTCGGCAAACAGACGCAAACTTCTCACTCTTGAACTGCTCGGTGCCTCATCTCACCAATACTGTACAGTTTCGATCAATTCGAATCGAACAAGGGATTTTTGATACAATTAAAATCCAAAAGAAATCCCACAAATTGAGAAAAAATTATTGCCGCAATAAAAAAAAAGTGGGTGTGACGCGTGACTTCGAATTGAGCGAAACTCTACAGTACTCAGCTCGTCCAGTCCTCATGGAACTTCTGGCGATGGAACCTGCAACGGCGTCAAGCGTTCTCTCAAAACACAATAACTAGCCTCCAAGGTCAACTCTCAGAAAGACTTGAAGCAAACTTCAAGTTCAGCCACTTCATGACCATGATTTCTAATTCTTTCGCGGTGCTTTCAAGTCGCCGGGTGGCACACAGTATTTCCCGATGACCTCATAATGATATTTCGGACGTGTCTCGGCACCCTTCATTTTTTTTTCCATCGTGAAATCTAGAAGTCAATGCAGCAATCCTGGAATTGTTTCCCAAACGCTTACGGCTCCCTTGTTCGCCGCACAACCGCCGCTCAGATATATCAAATCTTGACCGACCAACAAACTAACTGACGGATGGGTTGCACGATCCAAGACTTCTATGTTCCAACGATATTTGACGCGTCAATATGGATTTAGCGCCTATCTGGCGACATTGGCGCTGAATTACCCATGAATAGTCAATCTATCCACCGCCGAGTTGCGTGGGTAAGCGACGAACAACACCTTTTTACCTTTTTTCCCTGACTGTGGCGCCCAACAGCCAAGACATACGATAAAACTCCGCGGCTGTCTCTTCGAGTCCGTTCCGCCGCGGCGCAGGAGGCGGGCTACTGTAATTCCGACGGGAAGGTTTTATTGGAAAGGAAGAGTTCTATATCCTTACGCGGAACCCAGTCGCCACGCTCTTCCAGACGGAACAAGCGGCAATCTTGGACCCTCAAAACACAGTTAAATCTCTCAGATTCGCAGCTTGTGGACCGAGACGGAGTTGTGTTGTGGACTGCCTCTATCATGGACAAAGTCTAGAATCCGTCTCATCATCGTTTACACACTCTTCCTCCGGCCTAAGTCGTCCGTCAAGGTCGCTGAGACAATCAATAAATTCACAGGCATTCTGTTCCGCACATTGTTCTGGAGGCAAGCGTGTCCTACGAAACATTATAATTTCGCGCGATGGCCATAAGCGCGTGGTTTTGTGCGACGATTTGTAATTGCGTTATGGAAATAACAGGCCACTCCTGGACCGAGTGAACGGAGTGTTGTAGGACTGGACGCTACATTTAGTGTGCTGTGACAGAGGAGAGTTCTTTCCTGAATATATCTAACTATTGAACCCAGTTAGTACCTAGCTAGAGAATAACTTTTCGGTACAACGGTCAATTTTGAAATCGCCACGCTGTGTCAACTGTATCTCCTCTTTCGGTTTATGTACCGTAAGTATGTTCCGTACGTTTCTCGGTTTGCGACGCACAGAATATGGACTCACTCGAGAGTTGATTTCACACCGTTTCGAAGATGTTGATGAAAGTACGGCATACTTATTTAAAATTCGGGGGGAATGCTGAGTTTAAGAGATAAATGCGTGAATTTGCGGATTCACTCGTACGTGGTAATATAAGTAAGGTATCTTGTCTGCATTCAAGTTGAAAGTGAAATCTCCCCTCAATGATATTGTCCTACATGGTTCAAAGAAGTGAAGGACGGAGAGTGGGTTACTGTATGTCGGATAAGAGCGACGATGGTTTCTCGGTAGTCTCTCCTAGACAGAATCCAGATGCTACAAACATTTGAACTTGAAGCTCATACTTACCTCGTTTGAAGTTGTAGTTTCTCAGAGGGAATATTTCACTGAATCACAAGAAGACACCGGAGAAATGTTACTCTGAGTCAGCCAAATGAAGTAGACCGTCACGAATTCTGCCAAAGTTGAGTTTGAGAAACCAAGAGCCTCGGCCAGGAGAGAGGTGAAGCGGCTAAGTAGTTGCCTAATCGGGCACCGAAGACGCAGTCAAACATCCACAACGTTTTCAGCATCACCGACGACTTCCGACTTTACAACTTCTCCCAGTCGGAGCCTTGGAAGGCGTTTGTTGTATCTGCGCCACTTTAGACGGTGTCTCTCTGCGCGTACCTTCTAGCCCGGATATCGGCGACCACTACTGTTTCACTAGTTCTGTGACACCGTTTACATGTTCTCGAAGCAAATAATCAACGCCGCTCGCGGCCGCACCCTGCTCAATGTCCATGGCGCCGCCATCGCCATGTCAAGAGGATGGTGTGGATATTCGTCCAAATTTTATGCGAGGTGGTTCACCGGAATCTTGGTTTAGGGCAGCTGCCAGCGTGCACGCGAAGAAGGCGACTTTCCACTCAACAGGTCTTCTGCAGGGTGCGCCATAATTTTCTTCACTCGAATATCGAATTCCGAGTTCGTGCCGGGTCAACAGCGGAAACCGTAAAGGTCCCACAAATGGCTGAATCCATCACCGAGGGCACACTCAAGACATGGTTAAAACAAGTCGGAGATAGCGTGGCTGCCGACGAGGAGATTGCTACGATAGAAACTGACAAGGTCCGAAGAACATCTATTTTGACCCGGAATCTTGACACGTCGTGCAGATCGACGTTTCTGTGAATGCACCAACGTCTGGCAAAATCGTGGAGCTCTTGGCGCAGGAAGAGGACACCGTTACTGTGGGCCAAGATTTGTTCAGGATAGAGCCTGGGGAGGCCGAAGCGTCACGTATGTGGGCTTTCGGCACTCGGGTCTAACACTCATCCATTTGTGCAGCTGAACCCACCCCCTCATCTACCGACGAAACAAGCGCTCCAAAAGAGACAGAGAGACCTGAGGAGAAACCTGCCGAAAAGGCTCCACCAAAGCCTTCTCCTCAGCCCTCAAAACCGGAGCCCAAGAAAGAGAGTAGTAAATCTGAAGCGGCGGCGGCACCTCCTGCGGCCACGGGAAATAGGAATGAGACTAGAGTAAATCCATTCTGTTGTCTCTATATCCTCCCATCGCTGAACGCTATCACAGGTGAAGATGAATCGTATGCGCCTTCGCATCGCCGAGCGTCTTAAAGAATCGCAGAATGCGGCCGCCTCGTTGACGACGTTCAATGAGATCGACATGACCTCGTTGATGAGCATGCGCAACCGCTACAAGGACGCCGTTCTCAAGGAGCACGACGTTAAGCTCGGTTACATGAGCGCCTTTGCCAAGGCTTGCACGCTAGCACTCAAAGAGATCCCCGCGGCGAACGCGTCCATCGAGGGCGAGGAGATCGTATACCGCGATTACGTCGACCTGAGCGTCGCTGTTGCGACCCCCAAAGGCCTGGTCACGCCCGTCGTCCGCAATGCTGAGAGCTTGAACTTCATCGGGATCGAGAAGGAGATTGCCGCCCTGGGCAAGAAGGTGGGAGCCCATTCTTGTTCCCGTACATGCACTGATGATACCGCATAGGCTCGAGACGGAAAGCTTACCCTGGAAGACATGGCCGGCGGTACATTCACCATGTAAGCAAGCGTTGCGCTTTTCCTCCGCTCTTCGCTCACGAATTCCTGATCTATCAGCTCCAATGGCGGCGTCTTCGGCTCGCTGTACGGCACGCCCATCATCAATCTTCCCCAGGCCGCTGTGCTTGGTACGTCTGTCTTACCGCTCTTTTCTCGTACTCGCCCGTTCATGGTTTCGTCTCCAGGCATGCACTCAATCGTATCCAAGCCTGTTGTCTTTGAAGGCCAGATCACCATCCGACCGATCATGGTGGTCGCTTTGACCTACGACCATCGACTGCTGGACGGCCGGGAAGCAGTGACTTTCCTCGGTACGCTATTTCTCACTATAGTTCCCTATTGCTGTTACTCCGGCGCATGTGAGCTAACTAACACGTTCTCTTTTTAGTGAGAATCAAAGAATACCTTGAAGACCCGCGCAAGATGCTCTTGGCCTAGATATAACACCACAGCACTTATACATTCCTCTGCGTGGATTCGGAATCGGCAACAATGGCGGCCACTAGGCAGGATATGATACCGCCGTTCTCATGTCCCGAAGTACATATCATACAAAGTATTTTTATTCGTTCCTTTCAAGCGCGCGGGACTACTTTTGGACCGAACACGGCCCACGCGCGTCTTACTTGTGTCCACGCCGCCTTGCTCAGTGTATCTGGCCCTCTTATTTATTCTGCAAGTAGCTCTAGTGGGTCGCTCGAAGTTGGTCGTATCTTTTTCGTCTCCGCTTTATTTCACCGTTCGTCACTAGCCGTGTGTTCACCGATTTCAGCCGCCTTATGTTTCGCGCTATGATTTGGATGGACCAATGCTTTATTGCTCGGTGTGGGCTCTGGTCTTTCTTGAGCTTGCAGCCGATATGGAGCTGCGCGATGAGGATTGGCATATACGCTCTATACAGCGCTTGCCAGATGACGGGTCGATGTGGGAGCATATGCACAAAACCGTGCAGGAAATATATGGAATCAGGATAGGGTACATACTGGGCCATGATTTCACCAAAATCATCTAGACTAGTTACCCTGCAAATTCCAGACGGAATCACCCTCGTCTTCGCAGCCCACGCCCATCAGGACATCCCCGGACACATATAAATCAACATCCACGGGCTTATTGAATGAGCCTGTGTGATCTCTTGTCTTCCGATGTCTCACATTACATTCCTAAATACACTATGATACGCCTGCCTATGGGCTACTGTAACTACGTAGTTTACTACTGTAACTATTTGCTCTTACGTGCTAAATTCTAAACATAAAAAATTCTGAGTGTGCGTTTCCGTGCCGTTCCGCTGTTTCCCCCCCTCTACGCCTCTGATGGCTTCGCAGACGGCTCTGTGGTCTTCTCCGCATGCGAAGCATCCTTCGCACCTCCTTCCGCATCCTTCGCTGCGGCCGGAGGTGCCTGCGTCCTCTCAATCTTAATGTTCTTGATGAAAAGCGCTGTGACCAGAGCCAACCCCGCCACCGGCACCCCAAGCACAAATACGATCCTCAGCGCCTCCGTATAGCTCAATACCACGCCTGGGATCATCTCAGAGGGCAACGCCGTGTATATCGCGGTCGGGCTTTCCTTCACGATTGCCGCTGGCGCGTCCGGCGCGTATCTCAGGAGGTTCTTCGCGAGCTCCGACGCGAAGACGGGCTCGGCGACGCCGAGGCCGATGGTACCGCCTAAGAACTGTGCGAAGGAACCCATGGAAGTAGCTTGCCCGAGGAGGCGCGGCTCGTGGCGGAACTCGACTTGAATAGCGAGGAGCGAGTTTTGCATCCCCATGCCGGTGCCGATACCAACGAGGATCTGGAAGCCGATTATGGAGGCGGAGGAGGACCCCATGGAAAGGGTGTAGAGGAGGCCGGAACCAACGGCAAGGAAGAACGGGGCGACGACGAGGAAGGGCCAGCTATGCGGAAACAATGATTCAAATCATAATTGCAACTGAGAAAGGAGATGCGGAAACGTGGGGGGGAAGGAAGGGAAAGAAATACGCACTAGTACCCGAACTGGCCGACGATCTGCCCAGCCGAAACGACGGTGATGACGACGCCGAGCGTGAATGGGAGCAATTCAATGCCCGAGTTTGTAGCTGTTTGATGGCGGACGGCTTGGTAGAAGATGGGGATGTAGTACGAGAAAAGGAGGAGCGAAAACCGCGTGAAGAACGAGTACGCGAGAATCGCCCAGCTGTAGGTGCACAGAAGAATTGGCAATTAGCTCAATGGGGAATAATAAAATGCAATGCTTACACAGAGCGCGACTTGAAGATCCCTGTGGGCGTCATGGCTCGCTCGCCTATGTAAATCTCCCATGCGACGTACACAGCAGTCAGCAGGCCAGCGAAGACGAAGCACTGGCGGCGAGTCAATCAATTATTATTCGCGACGGAAAGAGCACCCACGATGATAACATCCTTGTCGCCCCACGGCTTGATGTTCCCGCCCCACTGAAGCGCGAGGCCTAAGGAAGTTATGGCCCCAGCAACAAACGTCGCACCGACGAAGTCGAGGCGCAGGGTCTGTTGAAGGATGTCCCAGGTCGAGCGCTTAGTGAGATCTGCGCCAAGGGGAGGCGCCGACTTGAGGAGGAGCAATACGCCGCAGAGGGAGACGCCACCCAAGGGGAGATTTATGAAAAAGCACCATCGCTAAAAGATTCGTCAAACAACCATCCAATTTGAGGTTGCAAACAAACTCACCCATGTAACATGGTCAGTGAACGCACCACCGACCAAGGGCCCAATTACAGACGAGAGACCAAATACGGCGCCGAAGAGGCCGAACAAACGCGGGCGGTCCTCGAGGCGGGTGGCCTGTGCAATTACTTGGAACATGGAGACAACTAGGCGGGGACGTCAAAAAACGGGCAAAGAGACTAGGACAAGAGATGCCCACAAATTCCTGCCGCTCCAAGACCCGAGACTGTGCGACCAGCGATGAGCTGATCAACGTTCTGGGAAACACCACACAGCAGACTGCCCGCCTCAAAGATTACGATTGAGGAAATAAGTACCCACTTCGACGGGTATATCCTGAGGATTTGGCCGTAGAACAGGATGAACACAGTCTGTGCGAGGATAAATGCGGTGGCGACCTGAAGCAAACGAGGAACGAGTTGAAGCTGATATAGTATACTCAAGAGACTAGTAGCACTGACCCATCCTTGGAGATCGAAACTGTTGAAGTCCTAGGTAACGTCGTTAAACCTGGATGGCCAGCAAAACGATATTAACATACAGAGGCGATGCGAGGCAAGGCGGTGGCCAGAATAGTTTGGTCCAGGGCGATGAGCAGTAGCGAGAGCAGCCTTTGGGAAATGAGAAAACATAGGGGAGGAAGATGTGACGATATTTTACATGGCTACAAAGACGATAGCCAACTTCCGGCCAGTGAGGATGGTGTCAGGCTCCGGGGGCACTGGGGCTTTTTCATCGAGGGCCACGACGCCTGGTGCTTCCGCGAGAGTATGATCAACCGAGCCTTGAGAGGAAGTAGCGAGTTGGGAAGAAGACATAGTTCGTTGCCAAGAGGGAGGCTGAAGCACTCGCCAAGAGAAATCGCCTTTGGTAGCGGTACAGGAGAGACGGAACTGAACCTTGGAAGCAGATTTCGAACGACTGGAAGGACAGTTTGGTCACATCAGTCACAGAAAACTGTCCGCGCGCCCAGAACAGAAATAGAATATCCAAATCAATCAATCAAAGGCGTGAGTGATAGAATATCCAAATCACGCCTGGCGTGATTTATTTGATTTGGAGAAGAGAGAGGAGAGAAGAGATTGAGAGAGATTGAGAGAGAGAGGGAGAGGTGAGAAGAGATTTGAGAGAGATGGGGAGACGGAGAGAGTAAGACGAAGAGGAAGAGAGAGATATATAAACTTACGGCGTAAACATTTTTGACCCCCAGGAAATTCGAACGATAGATGAGACGGAGATGAGTATAGAGAGAGATGTGAGGATGTGAGGGAACGAACGAGGGAGGGAGGGAGTAGTTAGTTGAGGAGGCCCTCTTCTTATACCGGTTCTCCGTCCGGACGCCAGGCAAGGGCTTTCTTTTTTTGATGACCCTGCAGTATTGGCCTCTCTATCTCTCTAGTCTAGATCTTCACGGCAACTAACCTTTGGAAGCTGCCAAAACCACTTTATTGCCGCACGCACGTCAGCGTCAGGCAGGAAATTTGAGTTTGATTGTCTGAGTTACGCCGCGACTGTGCTGTAGTATCTATACTACAGCGGGCGGGTGGCGAACGAACGAACGAACGGGCGGCGGATGCGTAGGGTAGGGCGTGCGGGCGAGCGAGCGCACGCACGCTCCGCCGTTGTTGAATCCCACTACGGTTGCCAACGGTTGCCATCAAGTCCACGCTTCGAATTGTTTTGACCGCTTTCCAACTTTCGTTTTCTGGCGTTCGTGAATCCCACTCCAATGTATCTGATATCATACTGCTACCCTTGAGCAGGGGCTCCACTGACTGCCTCATGAGACAGACGACCATCGCGCACTGGACGACTGGACGACTTGATGCTGACAGCCGGCGACCCGATCGCAGGATTCCGGGTATCGGAATGGTAGGTGTGGAAGGGCGGCTGACGCCACCTAGGGCTGCGCAAGAAGGGAGCGTGAGTGAAGTGAGCTCCTCGAGCTTTGTGAGCAGTGCGGCGTCGTTCAGGCGTTCAGGGGCTCACAGGCGACGCCGGAGTATGGTAGGGCTTGGATTGGGGTCGCCTGTCAGTGACAGCCCGGGGACGTACCATTCCTCTGGACAAGTACGTTCCTTTTCAGTCCGAGTCTCTCTTTATTCTAGATCTATACTTGCTCAAGTAGCTTTCATTACTAGGTTTGCCTCTACACCGGCTCTGAGGCTCAAGGCATCGAAGGTCTCCCGCGTACGCAGTCTGTCTTGAACATGGAGGAGTTCTTATAGCGGCGGCGACGTGACTGTCTGCAGGACCTCCGGCGCAACGCTCTCGACCTTCGCCACGCCCGCCTTCAACCTATCGGCGGCTACTGTTCCCGCCTGCTTCAAAGACAACACCACGACCCCAGCCACTTTTGCTGCTTCGACACGTCACGATGGTTAGCATAAATGTCAAACTCATGCGCCAGTACTCGAATTTTGCCGATGGCCGCCTGCTCATCGCTCCAGACAAGAGAAGGTCTTCAATTCAACCAACCCTTCGAAGCCCTTCGACTTCTTGGACAAGATCTCGCCGCATGCAAGCGTCTCAGAGTCCAAGGCTAATATCTCAAGGCTCGGCGGCCACGACGCACAAACTTGCAAACCTTTGTCGATTGTTTTTCAATGAGGCGGGCGGGTGTATAGGGCATCCGGGTGGTGCATGGGGCGTGCGGGCGAGCGAGCGAGGGGGTGCGTGCGTGCGTACGTAGGGCGCGGGGGCGAGCGGGCGGTTCTGTAGGGTGTCCGGGTGGGTGCGTAGAGTGTTCGGGCGAGCGGGCGGTGCTGCAGGCAGGAGGGTGGGGCGAACGAGCGGGCGGGCCGGGCGAACGAGCGGGCGGGGCGAACGAGCGGGTGTGGAGGGCGTCTGGGTGGGTGGTGCGGGCGAGCGAGCGGGTGCGTGCGTGCGTATGGCGTGCGGGCCGCGTGCGTAGGGCGTCCGGGTGGCACGTAGGGCGTGCGGGCGGGTGTGTAGGGCGTCCGGGTGTGTGCGTAGGGCGTACCGGCGTGCGGGGCGAGCGAACGAGGCAAATGGGGCAAACGAGCGGGGCGAACGAACGTGCAGGGCTAGCGGGGCCGGTGAGTGAGCGATTAGCGGGCGGGTGAGCGGTGTGCGGACGAGTGAGCGGGGAGCGTTTGGGAGAGGTAGGGGTGGGACTTAGACGGCACGGACAACGAGTTGTAGCAGCAACTGAAACATGAAAAATAACTTGCATAGCTGGGCTGAAACAACGTATATAGACTAGTTGTAAGTAGATAAGGCTCCCGATCTGCAAAACGGGTCAGCTACAACAAAAAAAAAGAGACTGCTGCGCACTTTTTTTCCTAGCGGTGGAATCGGCGCACGACCCACTTTCTCACTCGCGTGTAGGCCTTGCGGACGCGTTCGAACGCTCCGATGTCCGCTTGGTGCCCAACTTGAATGGGCTGCGCAACTTGAATGGGTAAGAGTGGGTTCTGGGTTGATATGAAAAAGAGGGAGAAAGATGAGAGGAGAAGACGCACCACCATCCCCATAGGCTGGCCGATAACGTTCCCGTAGGGAGGGGGGTTCTCGTAGGGCGGAGGCGCCAGAGAAGGGCCGGGATAGGAAGGAACGGGGTTCTGCAAAACAAGATCCATCCCATTCTCAATGTAGCTCCAATCCATGATGGTGTGAAAGACGGCTTGTGGATTTGTGAAGACGGCTCGTTGATTTGGGAAGGGTAGCTTGTGGATGTGCGATAGAACGAGATGCGAGGACGAAAGAGAGATTGCTTGGTCGTACTTGCCCGATGCGGTGATTATGTGATCTGTTCTCGACGCGTTGCGCTCCATAGCGTTCGGAGGGCGCCTGTTTCTCCCATTCTCCTTTTCAAATGAGATAGGCTGAGAAGCGGGCCTGGGGAGTAAGGGAGTATGTAGATGGCTGATGTAAATTTTGCAAGACGCCCGAAATTGAGGAAGTTGTCGATAAAGTCGAGTGGGGCCAAACGCGCTATGCACCGTCTCCAACCTGCCGGCCGTATCCTCGCTCGTGGGGACGAATCTGTCGCTGCAATTGCGAACGGGACGGACTGGGGCCAGGAACACCGCCTCACCCACGACACCAAAAGCCATTGGTCTTTTTGTCTTGAAATAGCGGAGGTAATCAAAATTCTTTCGGCGAGGGAGGCCAGGCATGATCCTTGAAATTGGCTCGGAGTGCCACAATTTTTTCCCTTTTCTTGTTTTGGGGGGAGCGGGGTATTGAGGCGAGTGCCACGTTTTTTGGGAGTAGTGTCGGGCGTGCGGTCGTCTGACGTTGGTGGATAATCAATCCTACCCCGCAATGAGAAAATATATATTTGTCGAGGATATGAATATCCTAAAGCTTTTCGTAAATCGTCTGTCGATTTTCGAGGCATCAAAATTGAAAACTTACTTATGAGGGGGGGGATGAAGAATTGGAGTCTTGGGAATTACAAGAGAAGGTATCTGTGATGATGGTGCAGTTGGTCCTGCAGGCGCTGCAGCTCATTAGCACTGGAAGAAACAATGAAAAAATATTATGTCGACTAACGTTTGAGAATGACACGATCAGAGGCGGCGAGCACCAAAGAGAAGGAGGGAAAAGTTCAGAACGTGGAGAGGAATGGGCCTTTGCAGTGGCCTTTCACAAAGGTTGTTGCCCTCGAAATGGTGTCTCGGCCGCAAACTGCAGGGCTTGAGCTCGGTGCGATTGAGGGTGGTGCACACCACAGCAGCCTTTCAGATGGTCTTGCCTTCCAAATGGCGTGTTGGCCGCAAACTTGAATGCCAAACCGAGTGCTGCCAGAGCTCGCCTGTCAAAGCTCGGTGCTGCCAATGAAATTTGTACAGGCCCCTTCACAAAGGCCCCTCTTGATGTGACTGCAGTCCGCGGAGGGAGCAGCTCGTACCATGTACCGCGCTCTCCTCAAGGTATGACTTGGAAGTTGGCTGCGGCCCGAGGCGAAACTCCATCGATTGTCCATAGTGGCTGCTGAGTCGAGTCCATCGCGGGAGGTGTAAGTGATAAGTAAGTCCAGCAGGGCGTAAGCATCAAGTCGGGATCAATATATCGGTGAATACCATGTCTGATATAACTGTACAGTGGCTATGGTGAACGTGGTTGTGATTGAGCTAGACATGACGCAGGGCGGGCACTGAGAGAACGGGCGTGCGTCGTACATGCACGTAGCATGAATGATGGAGCCCCGGTTCATCGAATATGATTAGAGTCGCGGACTCGAAGAACAAGAGCACGGGTCTCTGGGATGCAAGGTGAGTATATGAACACGGAAACAACAGAAAACGTACACTGAAATTCGCGGGCAAAATGTTGCCCGCTCGTGGGCGGTACAAGCTGCGGCACCACGATACGCGGCTCGCATGACAAAGAGCCGCTCGATGGGGTGTGTGTAAATTCATTTGACGAGTAAAGGCGTCTCAGTCTGAAAAGCTACCCTGCCCTTGAGCCGATGACAACTGCTGAGGTTTGTGTTGACGAGGCCATATGTCCGATTCGCGAACACGTGGCGGGAAATTGCGGGTGGCAGCCCAAGGTAGCACTAGAAATAACAAGCGGGCCCTCGGAACTGGCCTGTGGCGTCCTAAAAAAATAGCAGGTCGTACTGTTGCATATTGCACAATGCGACCGTGACTGTAGTCTGTGGAGGGAGCAGCACGTACTATGTACCGCGCTCTGCTCCAGGGATAACTTAGAGGTTGGTACTACTTCTATTATTACTATACACTGGCCATGATGCTGGCCATGATGAAGGTTGTGATTGAGCTACAGATGACGCAGGGCTGGTACTGAGAGGACGGGCGCGCCTCGAAGGTGCGCGTAGTTGACCATGCGGAAGAAGGGACAAGCTGGATAAGTAAGATTTTCTGGAGGGTGCTAGGGTCAGATAGATGCGTCAAACGGAGGTATGTTCGTACAATGATTAGGTGAATCATTGGATTTCCGATGTATCCAGTCAAGGATATATTGAGGGTACCGTCCGCGGACAAACGCGAGTGGCACGGCTGTTTCCGGAAAGGCGGCGCTAAAATATCTAGCGGGACTGGCTTGTGGCGTCTTGGGGGATTGAGTATCGGGTTCTCCTCTTGATGCGATTTGCAGTCCGTGGAGGGAGCAGCTCGTACGATGTACCGCGTTCTCCTCGCACAATGCGACCGCGGCTGTAGTCCGTGGAGAGAG
The DNA here is from genome assembly GCA_029281435.1 of Mycena haematopus. NCBI lineage: Eukaryota > Fungi > Basidiomycota > Agaricomycetes > Agaricales > Mycenaceae > Mycena > Mycena haematopus. Next base: position 69,696 of record JARJCV010000216.1, read on the forward strand.
CAGCACATACTATGTACCGCGCTCTCCTCCAGGTATAACTTGGAGGTTGGTTCTATATATACTATCACTGTGCACTGGTCATGGTGAAGGATGTGATTGAGCTACAGATGACGCAGGGCGGGTACCGAGAGTACGGGCGCGCCTCGAAGGTGCGCGTAGTTCACCATGCGAAGAAGGGACAAGCTGAATAAGTAAGATTTTCTGGCGTGCTGGGGTGAGATGGATGCGTCAAAATAAAGTATGTCCACGATGATTAGACGAGGGGGGTGCACACGCGAATGAATACACCAGAACTGCTTTCACGCCAAGGAGGACTTCAGCCGTGCGAATTTCTTCGAGTCCATTTTGTGGCCTGTCTCGCGAGTCAGGGTAAAAAGGGAGCAATGGGCTGGAGATGCTTACGGACAGATACCGATATCGTTCGTGCCTGCGCCGACGAACACGTGGCGGGAAATTGCGCGTGGCAGCCAATGATTAGGCGAATCCTTGGACTTCCGATGTATACCGTCAAGGATATATAGGGTACCGTCCGCGGACAAACGCGAGTGGGCACGGCGGTTTCCGGAAAGGCGGCGCTAAAATATCGAGCGGGACTGGCTTGTGGCGTCTTGGGGGATTGAGTATCGGGTTCTCCTCTTTGATGCGATTGCAGTCCGTGGAGGGAGCAGCTCGTACGATGTACCGCGCTCTCCTCGCACATGCGACCGCGGCTGTAGTCCGTGGAGGGAGCAGCACGTACTATGTACCGCGCTCTCCTCCAGGTATAACTTGGAGGTTGGTTACTAATCTACTATAACTGTACACTGGCCATGGTGAACGTGGTTATGATTGAGCTACAAATGACGCAGGGCAGGTGCTGAGAGGACGGGCGCGCCTCGAAGGTGCGCGTAGTTGACCATGCGAAGAAGGGACAAGCTGGATAAGTAAGATTTTCTGGAGGGTGCTAGGGTCAGATAGATGCGTCAAACGGAGGTATGTTCGTACAATGATTAGGTGAATCCTTGGATTTCCGACGTATCCAGTCAAGGATATATAGGGTACCGTCCGCGGACAAACGCGAGTGGCACGGCGGTTTCCGGAAAGGCGGCGCTAAAATATCGAGCGGGACTGGCTTGTGGCGTCTTGGGGGATTGAGTATCGGGTTCTCCTCTTGATGCGATTGCAGTCCGTGGAGGGAGCAGCTCGTACGATGTACCGCGCTCTCCTCGCACAATGCGACCGCGGCTGTAGTCCGTGGAGGGAGCAGCACGTACTATGTACCGCGCTCTCCTCCAGGTATAACTTGGAGGTTGGTACTAATCTACTATAACTGTACACTGGCCATGGTGAACGTGGTTATGATTGAGCTACAAATGACGCAGGGCAGGTGCTGAGAGGAACGGGCGCGCCTCGAAGGTGCGCGTAGTTGACCATGCGAAGAAGGGACAAGCTGGATAAGTAGGATTTTCTGGAGGGTGCTAGGGTGAGATGGATGCGTCAAAAGAAAGTTGTCCAACGTACAAGTACAATGATTAGACGAGTGGGGTGCACAACGCGAATGAATACACCAGAACTGCTTTCACGCCAAGGAGGACTTCAGCCCCACGAATTTCTTCCAGTCCATTTTGTGCCTGTCTCGCGAGTCAGGGTAAAAAGGGAGCAATGGGCTGGAGATGCTTACGGACAGAGACGATATCGTTCGTGCCTGCGCCGAACGCGAATAATAGCAGGCTTGTGTTCGGTCCTTCCACGGAAGCGAGGGTGGGCGGCAAGGACGGAGTCGAGCGCCATGTCAGGTACACTTCGGCGCGGAGAAGGATGGTGCCGCCCGATATGCCACATATATTACATTGGCCACCAGCGAGTCTCGTGCCTGTCTCTCTGGTAAGGATAGAAGGGGATGGTGCGCTGGAAATGCATACGGCTGGAGACAAGTATTGTCCGTGCCTGCGGGCAAACGCGAGCAAGTGGGTAGGCTTGTCCTTGCTCTTTCCACAAGCGGCACATGTCAGGTCCGATACGATGCTCCGGCTACGCCCACCCCGCCGCGGGCGGACGTGAGACTCGAAGCATCCCTTCCACGCCCACCACTGGCGCAAAGAGGGATTCAAGACCCGCGCCATCAACTTGCGCAGGCTCGCAACATCCGACACCCGCACTGTCCCGGCCCCCTCTGGGTCAGGTAATAGTACCGGTGTTGAAGCCTTGGAGAGCAGCCGCGGCAGTCAGAGCCGCTACCGAACGCGACATGGGATGTGAGCGGACTTGACTTGCATCGTGGGCTCGCATTCCCACGCACAGATCAGGTGTCAAGACTTGTTTCGATTGTACAGTCTACGTATACATCGTCACTATGAAAAATCACCGAACCCCAATCTCCAGACGGAATGTACATCGGATTTGCCACCGCCCGGGCCAATATCTTCTTCATCAGACGATGCAGCCCCTCCTTCGCCATGTCCTCCAGTAAGTGTGCTGCCTGCTGGTGCTTTCCGCCCCAGCCTCTGTGCCTCCGCCTTGAAACCCCCTGTGCTCACATTAACCCGAATTCGACGGTAGTGTCATTGAGCCAAGGGCAAGGAGAGATCAGGCGGCGAAAGTCATGGACCAGCAGCATTACGGGTCTGTTTGTCAACCTATTAAAAACCGTCGTAAGAATAACATCCTCTGGAACCGGGGTTACTTGCATTACATCGTTGTTTTCCGATTTTTCGGACAATGAAATCCAGCCCGCAATAGTACGGATGGCCCTAGTTATGGTTAAGGCCCGGGCATGACGAAGAAGAAAGCGAGCTGAAGGGCTCACTTGTTCTCTGAGAAATTTCAAACTCTTCGATGGGTGCGGAGCCTATCCAGCGCGTTCCGCCCCTGCAACGCGTCCTCTACGGCCTCCATTTTGGAGCCCCTCGATGAAGCCCAGCCAAGGACGTCCGGGTTGGAAATACCGGGGCATTGATGTGGGATCGTGGGGACCGAGCTGCCCATCGAAACGGTGTTTGGCCATTGCAGGTCGACACTCCCCAGACCTGGGTAGAAGATGAACTGCTGAGAATTTGCGCTTGAAATGCGGTACAATTTCCCCTCTCTTCGAATGACACGCGGCCGCACGCCGGCCGACTTTACAGCGGGCAGTTTCCATACCAAGGTTGGATCAACGGGCGGAGGTTCCTCATCGTACCCAGCGAAACTTAGTAGGCGAGGCTCGGAGAAAGTGCATGAAGCCCTGGCATACCCTCCCAGGTCCTCGAGCTCGAAATCCACGTAGTCTTGCTGCACAGTAAACATAGAAATCAGCAAATCGAATTGTTGCGACGAACAACAGCAGAGCGGATGAAAAAAATTCTGGACAAGACGCGCAATCAGGCTTTAGGACGTTTCCGTCCAGGACGACCAATCTTGCACTGCGCACGCTTGCATCAGCTCGATGATCACATTGAGGATCTAGATTTCATGGGAAACCATGAACTGCGAAGATGGACAGAGCCAGGACCTCTCTCTATTGACCTGGGTCCCCGACTTTTACTGGAATGCGGGGCACTGAAAGGTGGACAGAGCAGCCGCTGCGTCACTTGCACCGACTACTTCAGAGTTTCCAGGCGTGCATGGGTCACGCTGTATCAAAAGGCAACGATAGAGTAGTTGATATGGTGGCCTGGATTAGCTGTGACATATCGTTGAGTTGCGCTTGTAGTTGAATAACCATTGATTATTTCGTGCAGCCTGTAGTCCTCTCGAGAAGTGCAAGGCAGGGAGCAGCTCATACTGTCCAGTACCCCGTTCTCCTCGTGACGGGCCACCCGGGATAGATCCCGATGTCTGTCCGAAGAGGACTCGCGCTGGTGAGTGTCACCCTCCTCCTCGATTGCGGCCAATACAATAGCGGAAACGGACGTCACCGTCGGGCCGCTGCTCATCGACGACCTCGTCGATGGCGTGCCTTCGATATCGGGCGTGCAACATGGAAACCACCCGCCACTCGGACTCGAGCTTGCAATTGTCCCCAAACAAGCGATACTGGGGCTTGCTTGCTTGCTCAGGTCAAGCGCAACGGATCGGGGGATGGTGAAATCGATCTGGATAATATATAAGTGCGGGGGAGACGGTAGGCAAAACCAAAGACTTACGCAGATTTTTCCATGAAGGAGATGTCCCAAGTCGTTGAGCCCCGCGTGAAAAATGCGGGTTTTGAAAAGCATGGCCACGGCCTGTGGAGCGCACAATGAGCATGCAGAGAAAGAGAACACGGATGCAATGAAGACAACGCTGAAATTCGCTGGCAACATTCTAGCCGCGATACAAGGTGGCACAAACATACATGGCGAGTCCAGCGGAATGTCTGTGTCAATGTATTCGACGAGTCTTCGTACCGAGCCCCCAGAGTGAGCCGCAGAGCTCCAGTTGAGGTGATAACATCCGAGACCAGCGAACAAACTTGGAAGAGAAGAATGGGACTGGGCGGCACCAGGATGACGAGCCAGGTCCGACGGTCCCGTAGACTGGTTTCTGGCGGCTGAGAAGGGCTTGTAGACCGTTGGCAGCGGGTGGTACCTAAACTGATGGTAGTCTGAAGAGGGAGCAGCTCGTGCTGTCGACGACAAGTACCGCGCTCTCCTCATGGGACTGTAATCCGCGGAGGGAGCAGCTCGTACCGTACCGCGCTCTCCTCATGGTGCGACCGTTTGCAATGGATACTTGCTCGAACCAATGGCAGCTCGAAGAGGGAGCAGCTCCTACTGTATACCGCGCTCTCTTCCTTTCCATCGCAGCCGCTCGAGTGTCGCCAGGCGCCCGTCTCGCCATCGAGGAAGGAAGGGGAAGAGGAAGACAGAAAAGGCGTGAGGCATCCGTGCACTTTCCCTCCTTGCCTGTGCTCGTAAAGTGAGGTTGAGTTCAATCAATTTTATATATGAGGCGGTGCCATCCAATGATGTCAAGGCACGCAAACGATATATTCGTAAAAAAACTCAAAAGTATCAGACGCCATTCATTCAGGATCAGGTCAGAGGTCGGTGCGCCCGACAACATCCCCGGTCTCACGATTAACCAACTCGAAAAAAAAACTTGGTTTGACGCGTTTATTGGGGTGCGCATCGCCATCACCGGCTGGTTTAATGGACGGTGCCTGGCTATCGCGTCAGTTTTTATTTGGGTTCTGAGTTGTAAACTTGCCTTGCTACGATCGCGAAGACGTTGCTGAGGTGCCTCATCTTGCCCATAGTAAAAATCGGACTTGCGACGTGCCGCTGGAACCAGGTTGGAATCAGAGCCTCGGCCCTTCCTCACCTGCTTTCGGCCTTGTTTCATGATCGTCGTCTTCGAATTGGCAACGTCCAAACCATCCGGCACAGATGTTCCATCCTGTTGGTGATTAAGACCAGCTTCCAAGACTTATGGAAGGGACACGAACTGTTTTTGGACTAGCACGTTTGCGCTTGGTACCCGCGTTGTCAGTGCGTATTGGTACTTCATGCCATCGAGCAGCCTCCTCCTTGTCGCGAAAAACGAACGGATCGGATGATCTGACACCAAAATATTCCGCGAGCGCAAAGATCTCGACTGCGCTAAGCGAGTCTGGGGCGCGGAATATTTTGACTGGCAGAGAAAACTTGCGAGTGTCATAATACATATCCGGATTTTGAGCAATACCAGCCCACTGAGGAAGATCTGTGTCCCAGGAACGCGCTGGGCAGCCATTCAAATCACGATCTTGAACCCAAAGGAACAACTTAACATACCCCATAATTGACCAAGATACTGGGTCATGATGTCCGCTATTTCCTCCACCGTCTGTTGTTTGAGATTGAGAAGGGGAAAACGGGGATGCCTTGCCAGTTGCGTGGAATCAATGTGCCTGTACGGTCCATAGGGACTGATATTGAAGTTGAGCAAAGGAGTGCAGACGAACAGGAGGTTGCTTACATGGAATGGCAAGATCGGCGAAAGCTTTCCACGGGATCTCAAAGTTTGAATCCCAGTTACTTGTCTCGTCTGCCATGTCCGACACCGTTTCTGATGAGTGGGCATGGATCCTAGAGAAGTCAGTCCCTTGAAAAGCAGGGGTGAGAATATACCTTACGTCCCCGCACGCAAGTCACCGTCATACTCTCTGTAGGCGTAAAAGAGCATCATCTCGACGCCTCCCCCAAGTTTTCCCCCACGACAGATGTCTGTCAAGACATGTGTCATGGCCCAACGAAATCTGCTTGATTCCTAGCAAATGAGGGATAAGTGCAAGGACGCAGCATACTGTTGTAAAGACTTACGACGCAACGTTGGGAACCATCTTGCTGGCTGTGACGGTATACGCTTCCCGCGTCGCCTCATCCAAAGCATCCCACATCTCCATCAAGCAAGCCGGGTAACAAGCAGCCATTCTAGCATGGCTCTTGTGCACCCGTTCCGAAGCGGAGGCCGTGATTGACTGTCGGCGTTCCCTCTCGAACAAAGCGACACCATTTAGTGGACAGAAGGACGGGGAAAATGAGAGCAAGGAGTTGCTTGCGGCCGGGGATGGGGTAGAAATCATCTTGGTTTCGGCGGTATCGTTAAGCTTAGCCGTCATTTTGATCTCAGCGCTGGTCTTGAGATCGACGGTGGTCTCAGCGCTGGGCTTGGGGTCCACGGCGGTCTCAGCGCTGGTCTTGGGGTCAACGGTGGTCTCAGCACTGGTCTTGGAGTTCACGGCGGTCTCAGCGCTGGTCTTGTGGTCCACGGTGGTCCCAGCGCTGGTCTTGTGGTCGACGGCGGTCTTGGGCTGAGCGGCAGTCTCGGGCTCAGCGGTGATCTTGACTTTGGCATGCCGGTCCACATAATTGCTAAATTTCTTTACAATGACCTAAGAATAAGACTCAGGATAAGCAGATATTTGAAGGTTATTTTGGCGCTTGCCTTTGTCCAAGACTTCGTATTCTCCACGGGGTCTTGGGACTTCGCAGGAAGTTTTCCTTCAAAGAGGGGGGAGTTCAAAATCTCCTGAACGGTTTGTTTTTTCCATGACTTGAGTTCATCTGGTGAAGAGCTTGCCGGCAGCGAGCAGTAAAGTCGGATAAAAGGACGTGATATGCGCATTCTGTTCCGTGGAGAAGGGGCTCGGACGACCTCCAGTCATGATGGTATGGTTACAAAGAGAGCGCGTCGATCACCGATCGCCTGGCTTGGATAAACAAATACATCCTCTTGCGCCAAGGTTGTCACAATCATGGATGGACGGTCCCGTAGCCTTTTTTTGTGTCCGTTCGCGCTCTCCTCGTAGACCGTTTACGACGGATGATGGTATTCGAAGTTTGAAGAGGGAGCAGCTCGTACTATGTACCGCGCTCTCCTCAAGGTATGACTTGGGAGTTGGCTGCGGCCGATACTCCATTGATTGTCCATAGTGGCTGATGAATCAGAGCCCATCGCGGGTGGTGTAAGTAAGTCCAGCAGGGCGTAAGTCTGAAGTCGGGAACATTATATCGGTGGATACTGTATCTGATATAGCTGTACAATGGCCATGGTGAACGTGATTGTTATTGAGCTACAGATGACGCAGGGCGGGTACTGAGAGAACGGGCGTGCGTCGTAGATGCACCTAGCATGAATGATGGCGCCCAGCTTCATCGAATACGGTTAGAGTCGCGGACTTGAAGAGCACGAGCGCGGGTCTCTGGAATGCAACATGAGTATATGGAGGGAGAGAACACGGAAACAACAGAAAACGTACACTGAAATTGACGGGCAAAATGTTGCCCGCTCGTGGGCGGTACAACAAGCTGTGGCACCATACGCGGCTCACATGACAAACAGCCGCTCGAGTCCGATGCGGTGTGTGTGAATTCATTTGACGAGTAAAGGCGTCTCAGTTAGCCTGCGCTTGAGCCGATGACAACTGCAGCGAGAAACCGGTTCAGGTTGAGTTGACGGGGCCATCCGATTTGCGAACACGTGGCGGGAAATCGCGCCCTCTGGAAAGGCAGCACTAGGAATAATGAGCGGGGCTCCATGGCCCTGGAGACTGGCTTGTGGCGTCTTGGGGGATTGCGTACTGCGTTCTCCTCTTGATGCGACTGTAGTCCGTGGAGGGAGCAGCTCGTACTATGTACCGCGCTCTCCTCGAGGTATAACTTGGAGGAGGTTGGTGCTATATCTACTATAACTGTACACTGGCCATGGTGAACGTGGTTGTCATTGAGCTACAAATGACGCAGGGCGGGTACCGAGAGGACGGGCGCGCCTCGAAGGTGCGCGTAGTTGACCATGCGAAGAAGGGACACACTGAATAAGTAAGATTTTCTGGAGGGTGCTGAGGTCAGATGGATGCAAAAGGAAGTATGTTCAACACAAGTACAATTATTAGGCGAATCGTTGGATTTCCGGCGAGTGGGGTGCACAACGCGAATGAATACACTGGAACTGCTTTCGGGCCAAGGAGGACTTCAGCCGTACGGATTTTTTCGAGTCCATGTTGCACCTGTCTCGCGAGTCAGGGTGAAAAGGGAGCAATGGGCTGAAGATGCTTACGGACGAAGACCGGTATCATTCGTGCCTGTGCCGAACGCGAATAATAGCTTCGGTAGGCTTGTGTTCAATCCGTCCACGGAAGCTCGAGAAAGGAGGGTGGGCGGCAAGGACGGAGTGGAGCGGCATGTAAGGTCGCCTCGGCAGGCACAAATCCTCGGAGAGCAGCCCGCAGCGAAGTCTTGGAAACTGCGCAGGGCGCAGACACCCACGCCCTCTCTGGCACAGGTGTTGTGGAGACGCCTCGAATACGCCTGCTTCACCACAAGACGACGGGAACGTCGAAGTATCCCATCCACACCCATCGCTGGCGCAGAGAAGGACGGTGCCGCCCGAAATGCCATATATTTACATTGGCCATGAGCGAATCTCGCACCTGTTTCTCTAGTTAAAAAGAGATGGTGCGCTGGAAATGCATACAGCTAGAGACAAGTATTGTCCGTGCTTGTGGCCAAACGACGCGAGCAATGGGTTCGATACGCTTGTTATCCGTCTTTCCACGAGCACCCGCAAGTATGAGAGTCGATACGACACCCCGCCCCACGACGCGAGACTCGAAGCATCCCTTCACGCCCACCACTGGCGCAAAGAGGGATCGAAGACCCGCGCCATCAACTTGCGCAGGCTCGCAACATCCGACACCCGCACTGTCCCGGCCCCCTCTGGGTCAGGCAATAGCACCGGTGTTGAAGCCTTGGAGAGCATCCGCGGCAGTCTTCGTGCGCAGAACCGTTACCAAAGGCAACATGGTGAGCGAGGAGTTGCATTGTGGGCCGCATTCCCAGGCTCAGCATGTTTGTAGTATGGACCCCGAATAACGGGACCGCGCCGGAATATACCTACCTACCTAGTATAGGTGATCGACTTTCTTCAACGCGAGACTGGAGAGGCTAAAATCGAGCCCAACTCAAACAGAGATTTCAAACAGACGCCAGTCAAATGTACAGTTCAATTCAACAATTTAGCCTACACTAATTTACACATCCGCATTCCGCGTATTCTACTTTTTATCAAATAACGTCTGGCCGAAGCCTTCAAACTCAGACCGTTCATTTTGCACCCCTCGCTCCCAACCAGTTTGACTTCAGTCTTCTCCTGTGTTGACTCAACTCGCGCCTCCGTAAAACCGATCCGCAGGATCCGCAGCCTTGAATATCATTGGCCTCTTTTCTTTCCTCCCCTTGTGCTCATACACTTTCAGCTTTTTTTTTCAGTCACCCCCCACCTGCCCATCTTTTCCAATGTTGTCCGGAATGCCGTCCGCCGCGCCGTCCTCTACCTCGGTATCTTTGACGATTCGCAAGGACGATGTAATTAGTGTCATGATAAACAAACAGTCCACGAATTACAATCAGTATCTTATGCTTCAACAGCCAGCGGATCCCTGCGCATGCATTTCTTCGAGTGTAGAGTCCCCTCAGCGGCCAACCCCCTTTACGATGGACCTTCATGGAACAATCGCAATCGTATTCGCCAAGTTTCAAGATGGCGCTTTTCCTTAGAGACCACTGGCAAAGATGTGATTCTGGATGCAATATTCACTTCCTGGGTGATACAAGACAAGACACTGCGCTAGCGAAGAGCCAAAGCCTGGATCGCGCGCGCCTCAAGGGGATAAGTGCGACGACCCGTGGATGCTCTATGCTGCTGATGTTTCCCTCTCACCTCCAGCGGGCAACTCCAGTACGCGATCGTCAAGAAAATACGTAGCATACAACACCACGCCGCTTAGCGATCACGGGAGCGCTCCGCTCCGCTCCCACGGACGTGCTTGATATCTTGCGACATCTCCCCCTCCAGTCCTGAACCGGGTCCTTGAAACCCAACCAATGCCCGGGTTTGAAACTCCTCCGCATCGGGAACCCATCCACGTCGTCCGGTTTCTTCCCTAGTTCCTACGTCGGCCAGTTTTTGCTGAGTCATATCGGGCCGAATTAACGTCGCGGCCTAACCTCTACCCCGTGCAA